>MU163739.1:263565-317061 GCA_015888305.1 Antheraea pernyi | reverse complement strand
AATTTCAGAATTGGCAGTATGGATTAATTCCTTCGCCTATGAACTATTTGAATAGGAAAAAAAAAACTTTGAAAATGTTAGCTTTGATAGTTACCACATAATTTCAGAATTGGCAGTATGGATTAATTCCTTCGCCTATGAACTATTTGAATAGGAAAAAAAACTTTGAAAATGTTAGCTTTGATACTTACCACATAATTTCAGAATTGGCAGTATGGATTAATTCCTTCGCCTATGAACTATTTGAATAGGAAAAAAAACTTTGAAAATGTTAGCTTTGATACTTACTACATAACTTCAGAATTGGTAGTATGGATTAATTCCTTCGCCTGTCCTATTGGACGAATATTATTACTACTACTTTCTACGTTACCATGGCAACGTATATAATAATAACGTAATCGCTCAAAAGCAAAAAAAGTGCCCGATTTTGAAACATTCTTCATTGGTGCTCTGCTTCTATTGGTGTTAGCGGGATGATATATAGCCTATAGCCTTCCTCGATAAATGAGCTATCTAAAACCGAAAGACTTTCTCAAATCGTTCCTGAGATCATAGCGTTCAACCAAACAAACAAACAAACAAACTCTGCAGCTTTATATATTAGTATAGATATAGATGAGAGACTGAGTTTCATTAATATTAGGTTCTTATACTATAGTATTAACCTGAACACTTCAGTTTCTTACTTTTAAAGTCGAAAGATTTGTGAGAAACTTGTGGAACCATCTGGAAATCTTTGTGAGCAATTATACTTTTCAACTTGGATGGAAACGTGACATGAAAACTATGCTATATTCCATCACATTTACTTGTACTAGCTTATATCCGCGACTTCGTCTGCCTTTTTATTATATTAAGAATATATTATATATATTCAAGAATCTTATTTTTAAAAATTGTGGCAGTAATAAGGACTGCCAACAAAAATGAAAATTCAAAGCAATGGAATAACTGTGTTGTCTTTAGAATTTGTTATTCAAGTATAACCTGAATTACTTAAATTTCATAATCGGTAATTTGAAATTATTAACATTAGGCTGGTTTTCACACCTATTGGCACTGCGTGCAATAATTATATATATTTTTATACAATTAATCAAATATACAAAACACAAACTCAATACAAAATATCAATATTTCTTGTACACCGGCCGCTATACTATGCATCGCTAGTTAGACATAAGCCGTGCTAGCGCAATACGTTCGGTCAAGCATACTATGTCATGACGCGAAATCATAAATTTAAACCCTAAAAAGTTTCACTTTAATAATTTTCATAACATAAAATCAGTGTCAGGTTTGTGAATTTATTGCAACCATGAAGGTTATTTTGTTCAGAGTAAACTTAACATATATGTTACATATATTAATATGAACATCATATTAATTAGTTGATTCAGTCTTTTCGAAGCCGTCATTAATAACAGCAATATACGTTAAAAGTTTAAAAATTATTTTCATAGAATAGAATCATACTGTCAGATTTATGAATATATTGTAACCATCATCGGAAGGTCCGTGCACTCGATACCGCTTCAGCTAACCGGTCCCCAGGGACATTTTGGGGACAAACGGAAATTGCTGATCTGTAAGGGAAATGCCCGAAACAGAAATGGCCCATAATCATTTATTATCTTTTTATTTAAATCTAACCGAATTTCAGCAATAAAAATCCTCACTAATATTATATATGACTTTGTTTGTTACTTTTTCACGTCTTAAATACTCAAACGATCATTATAAAATTGCATACATTTTATCATACGTTAAATTATATATACTTTTGTAGGTGGTAGAGCCACGCTGAAGCTATTATTGGTTTCAACATGAATGGGTCGGCTCATCCGGGGTACTACCCTTTCATAGAAAACCGACGTGAAGTAACAGTGCTTGCATTATTGCGTTTCGTTCGGTCAGTGAGAGCGCCGGAGGCTCACCTCCCCTTTCCCTCAAACACAAGCTGGCAACGCACTTTCGGCTTTCCTGGTATTGTTAGTGTCTATGGACGGTGGTGTTCACTTAACATCAGGTGACGCACCAGTTCGTTTGCCTGCTACGACATAAGAAAAAAATCAGTTGTATAGAAACGGACATAGATTATATCTAGATTTTTTTTCCCGATTATCGTTCCCAAGGGATATGTTTAATGTAAATTAATACGAGTGAAGCCGGGATCAAAATTTAGTATATAAATAAACTGATTACCCATTAATTTGGAAAATATTTTGTTTTACCTTTAAGTTAAGACTAGCCTCTGCCCGCGACTTCGCGTGTAATAGTCTAATGCTAACACGCAGCGAAAGCTCTCAAGAAGAAGAAAAACATTTTCGATTTTGAAACATTCTTTATTGGTGTTCCGCTCCTATTGATTTTAGCGTAATGATATATATATAACCTTTCTCGATAAATGACCTATATAACACTGAAATAATCAAGAATCAAATCGGACCAGTTCTTCCAGAGATTACCCCCTACAACGTCACAAATTCACAAACTTTACCTCTTTATAATATTATTAGTATTAGTATAGATTTAGAAAAAATGAATCTATATGTATCTATTTTCAATATAGTCGGTTAATAAAATACAGAAGTTAATGTACTATGGTGCCACCTTTTGTTGAGTGAAGAAAATTAAAAATACTTTATTCAATTTACGCCCTGAGAAAGCGCTTATGAATACCAAAATTACAACCGGTTCGGAAAACAACCCAGTCGTTGAAAAGAACCAACAAGAAAGTGGATCTGGTTTATCATTACATTTTTTTTAGATACATAGTAACAGTTTTAGGAAAATGGATAGCATACAAAACATTATCAGTGAAAAAACCCTTAATTACTAACTTTTATGGCGATCAATCAAACGGCTGTCATTTAACAACATATAACTATACACGTCTATGTGATTTGGCCCAGATGTAAATAAGGCAGCAACATTAAGTGAACTATATTTTTTATTTAAACAAAAAATCTTATGAGCAATCTGTGCTTGAACGTCGTATACGTTATCTCTCTTATATCACACGTCTCCCTTGCACACTCTTCTTTTCAAACTGACTACTCGATTCGCCTAGCAAGGCCTTAACAGCTTCTTTTCTTATGTTGCGTTTCGCAAATGTAGATAAGATTACATTTCCACCACAAAAGCTCTTTGTGTTACGCAATAATTTTGGCATGAATCAGAACTCTACTAGTAGTAAACTACTGGAATACAAGTCAGCCTTCATTCCGATATACACGTATACATTTGTGAATCATGCAATTTCGATTGTATGGTTCACAAATGTATATATGTATGAATAGCTTAGAATAGTTAGCTAGGTCAGACGCGACTTTTTCCAGGTAACAGCCCAAGCCGAGGTGCGCGTGCGCCCTTGTGTATGTTACCTAAAAACCAAATCGTTTGAGTGCCTTAAGCGCCAACCTTAGTAGTGCGGTGAAGCTGTGAAGACCCTGCCATGTCAATAGTGAAGTCAGTTCGAGAAAAAAAATTCAAGTCAGTCTACAGATACTTAGTGACAATTTTTTACCTTGTGTGTATACGTGTGTGTGTTTTATTACGTTGTTTTTCTTCACCGACAACCGAGGCTCGTTATATTAAACCTACACGTCAAACTTCAAAGAGATTTGGAATTTGTTATACCCGTTTTCAGGAAAACGTATGCTAAAATGAAATATTTATTTAAGGCATGATTTCCTCATTTAACAATCACTTATGCATATTAAGTATTAAACAACCCACGCGATATAATATCACTCGTTTACCCCGCATTACGTATTTAACAAAGCAATAACATAAATATATTTTATTCGAAATTCGCTATTTCAGGTATCCTATAAAGAAGAGTGCACTTGTCACTTTGTAACCAATATTTTTGCCATCTGTTCTATTACTATGTCGCAGATTTGCAAATTCAGTTGTGAGGTATGTAGGTTATACAAGTGGCTTCTTCTCTACTAAATATCGTTCGTTGACACTATCCACAATTAAATACGCTAGATCACAAAATAATAAAAACAATGTGTATCTAGTCATTGAAAAATCTGAAGAGAGAAATGATTTCAGTCATATTTGTTCCGTTAGGAAAATAAAACCAGGAATCGAATAATATCTGTATAACCTTTTCCGTAAAGGAGTAACTTCTTACTTTTTATATAAGCCATAGAAAAAGTGGGCTTTTGAAAAGTTTGAAGCTTTCAGTGACAAATGGTACTACTTCTAAGCATTTGAAAAGGACCATAAGTAATTTATTATTTCTTTGTAAGTCGACACAAGTTTGCGGTACATACCTGAGATTTGATTTATAGCCGCTAGTAGGATTTTTCTTATATTTTGATACAAATTGAATAGCTATCTGTGTTTACGAACTTTACGGAGAAAAATATATATTTGTATTTGGGACTTGAAGTGATTGATTTAAAAACTAGGTTTAGCTCGCGGCTTTGCTCTCATTTATATAGATTTATACATATATTTAAAAAAAATGTAACGTATCTGTACTTTTTATTTTTGTGGAAAAAAATTGTTGCAGGTGTCTTGGAATCTATCTACATTATAATAAAACTGTAGCAGTGTCAAATCTGTACATAAAATATTTTTTGAAAATTTTGATCGGGGTAGGCTTTGTTGTCGATATAGAAGCCAAAAATAACCCTTTTAAATTTTTTGTCTGTCTGTCTGTCGCGTGAACACGCATCAGTCTGAAAGTACTGAACCGATTTTGATGAAACTTGCCACAGTGATAACTAAGATACAGAGTCGCGGGCACTGCTAGTTTGATTTATGTCTGAGGAACAGTAGTACTTTATATACATGACCATTTCAGTGCACGTAATACTGCATATGCAAAATTGCATAATGATCGGTTGAGTCGTTAAAGTATGGAGGCTTAACAAACAAACTCACATTCCCATTTACAATATGAGTTGACATTAGGTTTACCATTTTAGGGCAACAATTACCAATTGGATTTCATATCTCAAGTCAATCTTGGATCAAATTAGGTCCAGCCACTGTTATATTCCGGTTCTATTTGTGAAATATCAGGCATTTCGGGCACGTAGAGTCGGAGAGCGTGTCTCAGAGGGCCGGAGGTCAATTTCCTTTAGAACTGAAGCTGTGACTGCGAGCCGATTACGAGTCAAGTGAATGTATGTCAACAGATGAAAGAGACTGTACAAAGACTGGGGTGTTTGGATTTGGACGTGTTGGAAAATAAATTGCTTATTTGCAGCGTTGTGTTTTTTGTGATTTCATTGAGAAACATTTATTTTAGATTAGTATTGTATATGTAGTCCGGTGAAGCTGTTGAGACCTTGCTAGGTATGCTTGTATACTATATATTCAAACAGAAACAAATTATTTTTGATGCTAATTTTATTATTTAATTTATGATTTGTGATTATATTTAAACTTTTACTTACTGGCTAACACGTAGAGGAGCTCTCAAGAGAAAAAAAAACGAAGTTTGAAACATTTTTCGTTGGTGTTACGCTTCCACTGCTCCTAGCGTGATGATATATATCTAATAGCTTTCCTCGATAAATTAACTATCTAACAATGCAGGAAGTTTTTAAATCAGACCAGTAGTTCCTGAGATTAGTGCGTTAAACCAAGTTAATTAAAGATTACTACTCTCTCGTAATTAACTCGTGCCGTCATTCAAATTACAATAACTTCTGATAAAGTGGACCGATTTTAATGAAACAAAGACTAAGTTACTCCTGAAGATATGCTTTATTATTGTGAAGTGCTGAACAGTAGTGCGTGTAAATACAAACAGACAAACATTTCTAAGAATGATTAAAATGTATTCTATTAGTTATTCCTAGACACCTAAAACAATTGTTTTCACAAAAATAGTAAAAATACAGGCACGATACATTTACATTTTTTATTATATGTACCTATAAATATAGATAAATATTAAAAAAAAAATACAAATGTTAACTTAAATTCTTTTTTGTTTTGTAAATTAAACAAACTTCTATCGTTAAATTTAACATTATTCAAATAATGTTAGTAAATTTACACTATGAAATAATATCATAACTATACGTTTAAAAGTCTGTATATTGAATCGTATTTGTTGCGGACAGCGAGCTATGTGTAGATCATTCTGCGTAATTGAATAGTTGTAGA
The DNA here is from genome assembly GCA_015888305.1 of Antheraea pernyi. NCBI lineage: Eukaryota > Metazoa > Arthropoda > Insecta > Lepidoptera > Saturniidae > Antheraea > Antheraea pernyi. Next base: position 310,917 of record MU163739.1, on the reverse strand, counting down.
ATATAGTAATTCGAATTATAAGAAACTAGCTGTATCCCGCGGCTCCGCATGTGTTTTTTTTTAAATGTACTAAAGAAATGTAAAATTGTAAGTAGGTGTGTACATTACAGAAATGCTTTTTTTTAAACATTTGTAACTATGACACTCGCGCCATCTACTGTAACATATAACGTGTACATTATATATGTGAATACTACACTCATCAAAAAAGTCTAAGCAACATGTACTAATTTAAATTTTAGGATGGTTCTTTACATTATAACGTTGTAATTTATTTTTAAAATAATATCTTTAGGGTTCTATGATGTAAACATAACAGCTGTTGTCTTTATAAGTTCTTTTAATAACAGAAATGAACAATTTTAGAATATACTGTAGAAACTAAGATACATAAGAAACTAAAATTTTTTCTTACAAAATGAAATTTCTAAAGAAAATGTATTTATTGTAAAAGAATAAAACAATTTAATACAAAGTATGGGCTCTTCTGCTATTCAGAACTTGTCGGCAACGATTATTCATTGAATTAATGAGACTGTTTATGTCATCTTGCGGTATTCGCTCCCAATGGAACTGTAGCAAATACTTCAGCTGTTGGATTGTTGTCGCTCCGTCCAAGTCCTTCAAAACACGTCTCTGGAGCATGTCCCATGCGTGCTCGATGGGGTTGAGATCTGGCGATTGTGCAGGCCAGGGCAATACCCGAATGTTCTCCGTTGCAAAGTATTCACTGGTTCGCCGAGCTGTATGTGAACGCGCATTGTCATGCATTAACTTAAAATTGGAGCCAAATGTTTGTGCAAATGGGTAGACATAAGGTCTGCGAATATCCTCAATGTAATTTTCAGCATTCATGTTTCCATTTACAAAAACGAGCTCAGTTCGCCTGTTCTTCATAATACCCGCCCATAACATAACTGTTGAGCCGCTGTATAGATGAACTTCCTGAACGCACCTGAGCCTTTCAGTATTTCTGGGCCGACGATACACTCGCTCCCTTCTTGTGTCAGGCGTAGCGTCGCGTGCGGTGCGTTCAGCGTCTAAGATCGACGCTCGCGCGGCTCTCAGGACACTCACATATTAATGCATATGTTTGAAAGGAACGCCGGACGCGACGCCACGCTCGACGCTCGATAATAGCGTCCACTCTGGACGTACACTTACACCGAAAGATTCGGATCAGTAGTTTCTGAGATTAGCGCGTTCAACCACACAAACAAACAAACAAACTCTTCAGCTTTATATATTAGTATAAATTATATTGTATAAAATATAAGTTTTTATGTAAAAGAATATAGACGCCTTCTTGAACAGCAGCGACAAAAACAAATATAATGTTTTAGGGATAAGTTTTTATGTAAAAGAGCGTTAGCGTCGATAAGAACGGATGTGGCAAAAAATATACGGTTCACGCCACATGTGTTATAGAAGAAATATAGCACGATGCTTGTGCTAAGGAATGCCAAACATGTGAGCATTTGGACCATTTGTTTAGAAAAGAGGTATACTGAGACTGACGGACAATGTACGTGTAAAACCCAGGTGTACCTAGTACGCGTTAATTGGTGGATTGCAGCGACGAAGCGCGTTGATAAGGAGCGTGAACGGGATTCCTAAAAACAGTTACATAAAAGAGTCCGAACAGGACAGACACAGGAGAGATCGACAAAACAGTTATACATAGAAACACATCGAGAAATAACGAGAGGGCAAAGAGAGGAGATACGCAGCTATTAATATATAACAAGCTACAAAGGACGAGCTACAAATAAACGAATCTAAGGGCAACGACTCTACGAGCGACGAGTCACCGAGCTATAAGTCATCGAACCACAACAATAAATTGAATGATAAAAAACTGTATTGTACAATAGAACGAATATAAAATATTGTCAATCGAGCGGCATTACAATTACCTCATTTATTCGAAATAATTTTTCATTTATATAGTTATGGAAATGTTTAAATAAGCCACCCCCATTTGTCTCAACTACTTAACTGATCATTATGAAATTTTGGACTTTTGGAAATACAGAAGAGGACTTCGTATACGTTTGATCCTGAAAAAAGTACTTTTTCCCGAGAGATAAGTTAAAGTCGAACTCGCGGGTAGAAGATAGGTATATTACAACAGCAAACTGATGACAGAAGTATTTATTTGCTTGTAAATGTATATAATATTCATTCTAATTATATACTCTAAATTCGAATGTGCACTTTTGTGACGTATACGGAAGTAGAAACCTCTTTGCTTTTGTTTTTATTAAATGGTACATATTCTGCATCTATTGGAAACAAGACCAAAATAGTCGGCAAAGTTCGGTTTCGATTAGTGTTATATCTCTCTATCAGGATACGATGTACGATAGAAAAAAGCCTTTACCAAAGCGGAACCAAGCCGATCTTGGCAGGATGTCTCACTGTTTCCTCCGATGTGCCAAATTGCATTCTTTGATATCGATCTATGTTTAATTTTCAACGAAAATAATTGGTCAAATTTACGTTTCTACTTCTATTATCAGTTTGAATAGTTTTAAAATTAAAAAAAAAAAATTCGTGCATTATCGGTGTTAGAAAAAAGACGAGAAGTTTGTTTGCTCTGAGATTTTTATTTAACACCATTTGCTGTATTTAGTTATAAGATCCTATAATCAATTCGACTGTAAACCAATATCGGCAATATCGATAAAAATGTATTGTCAAGTTTTTAATTTCCAGAACGCTACAACGCGAAGCCGTCACGTAGTCTAAACTGCTGATGCTGCTACGTACGTTGGTTTCAGAAAGAAAATCACTTTGCAATGAAGTTAGCGGCGCGCAAATAGCACCACTGAACCGCGAAATTAGTTTCGAATTTCCTTAGACGAACGGTCGTTGTGTTGAGAGTATTCTTCAAATGGATTTTTGAATATGAATTAATTTCTTTTCAATTATTTTTACGAAGTTAAACTTTTAAAGGCGTGAAATGTATATATTAAAATAAAAATTAAGAGCCGTCATGTGACACCTTTTTTATTAACGTGGGGAAATACCTTATGGATACGCCACCCTGCCCTTTATGTCCGACTCACACGGACTAAAGCTCCACGGTGTACCAACAGACCGTGATTGTTGGAGCGGCAAGGGATCGTACAATGCTAATCAACCTTGTAGAGCCGACCCAACCTATAGAGAGGCAGACTGGGTACACACCAGCTACCCCCCCTCGACCGCCGGACCTGTGCAATGAGGAGATGGGCCCCCGGCCCGTCCTGTCGTTGGACACCTGGCAGATGCAAAACATCGAAATTATTTTATACAAGTCATATGCATTAAAGTATAGTTTACGACGAAAAAGATAATTGATTATTTAATAAACACTTATTAGATACAAAAAATAAAATTCAAAATCATATAGCGACCTGACCCGACGCTATAGATGTTTGAGATCATAAATAAATTGTTTATTGTTTGTTTGGGGTAACCTCCGAAAGAAATGACCCGATTCTCATGAAAATTTCATTAGGAGACAAAGAACTTTTCAGGTTTTCATAAGTTAAAACCAGTAGCGACAAAATTAACATAGTTATAAATCAATAAAATGGTTGTAAGGATGAAATAGTACTGACAAAATTACAATAATTAATATATACAGTTTATATGAAACAACAAAGCCATTTTTACGAGAAAATAACACATATGTAACAGAATAATCCACTGGGTTTATTTCTATTATACTCAGTTTTTCCATGATACGGTCTATCAAAATACACAATTTACACACAGTTCCAATATTGTATTTTAACATTTTTTTATATTTGTTTAGGCTTATTGGTGAAATATATTTTTCTGCGCTAAATTCGTGGTACTATTTTTTTTTATTGTAGGACGTAAATGAACAGACGGGTCACCTGATGGTAAGTGATCACCGCCGTCCATAGAAACTAGCAACACCAGGGGAGTTGCAAATGCGTTGCTAGACTATGTTTGTGGGGAGGGAGGAGTGGGGGAAGGGAAAGGGGGAGGAGGAGGAGGGCCTTCGGCGCTCTCACTGACCCAACAAAACGCAACAATGCAAACACTTCATGTCGGTTTTCTGTGAGAGGGTGGTACTACCCCGGGCGATCTGACCCATTCATGCTGAAACCAGTAGTAGCTTCAGCGTGGCTCAGATTGTGGTCAAATTACGGATTTATGGGATGGGATATGGGCAAAGCTAATATTAACATAAAAAATGAACCAAATATTTAAGCCATCGTTTTCCATTTTTACGTCGAGGCATTTCAGGTATAATTTGTTTCGTCAAGATTTCCCATTAACTGGATAAATGAAAGGAAAGAGTTTACTCCTTTTGCTGACACGGCAAGATATTTTTTAAGAAGAAAAATTGTGTGAGAATGTCTGATGTGACAGGAATACTGGGACTATTACTCAAGGTGTCATCTCGTTTCAGCCGAAGGAACGAATAACGCTTCTTTCCTGCCCTTCGAATGATACGTTTTATATCATAAACTTACAGCGACTTATAAATTTCTTTAAACTTGGTACTAACTGATACCCTCATCCCCATAATTACGACGATCCTACTTGTGGATGTGGTTTTCTATTACAGTTATTCATTTATTTAGATAGTTTAACAGATACATGTATAATACGTAAATCAAATATTGTAAAACCCAAAGAATATATATCTTCTTTATGTATACATTTCTTCTGTATGTCACTGAACTCCTCCTAAACAGCTGGACCGAATTTAAATTTTTTTGTGCGTATTTCAATGGATCTGAGAATGGTTTAGATTCGAAATTGGACCAGGTAGGTGTCGCTGTGGTTGAATTTTAGATTTTTTTAAATTATCAAAGCAGGACAACGTCCACCCGGACCGATAATATATATATATGTTTATTAACCTGATAGTAAACATTAAAACTACAGTGATTCCAACCTGTCACATCAAAATCTTGAAAGTAGCATACACCTCTTCCACTCACCAGCAAACAACAAACTAGCGGTATCTGTATCAAGACTTGGAGGATTGGAGGATTCGCAGGATGCAATTGGTGTGTTCTGCGATTTGTCTAAGGCCTTCGATTGCGTTGATCATAGTACGCTTATACTTAAATTAAAACACTACGGTATTTGTGGATCTTCTCTCGACCTTCTAGTCTCTTATTTAAAAGATCGCTGTCAGAAAGTTAACATACATGGGGTAACCTCTGCGGGATCGCTTGCTAGAATTGGTGTCCCGCAGGGCTCTATTTTAGGGCCGTTTTTGTTCTTAATATACATAAACGATCTACCGCTAGTGGTTAATAACTCTGCTGACATGGTGCTTTTTGCAGACGATACTTCTCTAATATTTAAAGTGAAAAGGATAGATTCAGAGGTCGGGCATCTGAATAATACTTTAAGTGAAATTTGTCATTGGTTTGCGTTAAATAACCTATTGCTAAATGCAGATAAAACGAAATGTATAAGATTTACATTACCCAATGTTAGACAGGTTGATAGTAGAATCAAGATCGAAGGGAATTTAGTAGGGTTAGTTGACAATACTGTATTCTTGGGAATTACATTAGATTCTAAATTACAATGGGGCCCTCACATTAAAAAACTGGCGAGCAGATTAAGTTCCGCTGCATTCGCAATACGTAAGATTCGCCAGCTTACAGATATTGCCACTGCTAGGTTAGTTTACTTCGCTTACTTCCATAGCTTAATGTCTTATGGCATTCTGCTATGGGGTACGGCTGCTGAGGTAGACACGATATTTTTATTACAAAAACGGGCAGTTCGGGCAATATATAATATGGAACCTCGCGAATCATTAAAAACGAAATTCCAGGAATTCGGTATCTTAACTCTGCCCTCCCAATACATTCTTGATAATTTAATGTATGTCCGGAAAAACTTTGAGAAACTGAATTTAGTTAAAGACCGGCATAATCTAAATACTAGAAACTGTAATAAACTGGTGGTCCCATGTTTCAGACTTAGCAAAACCAGTAATAGTTTTTTAGGTAATAGTGTTAGGTTCTACAATAAAGTCCCAAAGCATGTTACCGATTTGCCGGACTGTAAATTTAAGCGCCATGTCAAACGGGTTTTAGTTTCAAAAGGATATTATAGAGTGGATCAGTATGTGAATGATAGTGATGTCTGGAATTGACTCCTCTCTGTGCATCCACTAAAAGCATTGTTGTATAATGTGTTAGAAATATATGTTAAAAAAAAATGTACCCGATCGAGTTTCTTGCCGGTTCTTCTCGATGAGTGGGTTGTTTTCCGAACCGGTAGTAGTCTTTGACGTTCATAAGTGCCTTATTAGGGCCTAAACTGAATAAAGTATTTTTGAATTTGATTATGATGTCGAATTATTTCAATTCGGGATGAATCGAGATGTACTACATTACGTTATCATCATCATCATTATGGTACGACATACCAGTATACTAAGTAATGGGAACTACGTGGTTAATTTCCACTTACTGTAGGTTGTTTTTTTTTTGCGTTCATCCACAACCTTATCTCATGTTAAATGAAGGTGGTAAAAAATGGTAAACACACTAAACAGATGAATGTTACGGCAACCTTACCATCATGCTCTGGTTTCTACGAGATACTTTCCTTTAACATGAGCTCCGCCCTATTTGCAAAAATGCCAACCTAGGTCAGTAGACGCGACATCTGAATAACGGTATCAAAGAGTTACCTTACAAAGAGTTTTCACTGTATTTAAAACACTATTATAATACGAAGGACGATTTTGAATTACTTATTTATTATATTCGTTTCTTATGGCTTAGACCAGAATGGTACCAACAAAACAGGTATTTTTCGTTGTTATTCCAATGGCACAAATTAACTGTCGGAAATTTTACGACTAGAACACTTTTACGATTGCGTTTATAACATTTTGTCGCTTTTTCTTTTTATTCTAAATAGGCACATAATTATATTTTTTCATGCATCCTTTAGTAATATTATGAATGCGAAAGTGAGTTTGTTTATTTATATTTATTTTTGTCAGAAATATAGAAAGAAAATCACCAAGAAAAAATGTACTATTTCCGAGAAGTAGATCCCCGAATAAAACCGGGGGCAAAAATTAATTCCTAAGCATCTGAAGGAAACGATGTAAAAAGTTAAAAATACGTGTAGCAAATCAAGATAGCCTATTACAATGCTCATTTGGGGATATTATACTCTAGTCTTTATGTACATCTGTATCTAATTCTTGAATTTAAAATATGAGTTTATTAGAAGGTATTAAAGTAAACTATGCATGGTTTGCGAGACAAATAGCCGAGTGTTAAATTAACCCCCGTAACATTTTCATTAAAATTCTATATAATACGGGGCAGAAAGTATAAATTTAATATATGATTTCAACAAAAATTCTAAAAGGTATTCGAAAACATCATGAGGAAATACAGTTTCAAATTATGGTATTATTTTTCCTTAACAAACAAAAAAATATAGACGGAGGTTGTAAATCGATGCAAAACAAAATACTGGGCTGATAAGCACCGCAACAGAAAATAATATTAAGGAACCTGATAGGATTGAAAGTGAGTATTTCTTCATTTTAATAATGAAAAAAGGAAAATGTTTCCCTTTTATTTTAAACATTATAATATTTTTTTAATACCATAGGAGGCAAAAGGAAAAGTGGGTGACCTGATGTTAAATGATCACCACCGTCCATAGACACTTGAAACACCAGGGGAGTCGCAAGTGCATTGCCGACCTTGTAAAAGAGGTGGGCCTCCGGCGCTCTCACTGACCAAATGAAACGCAACAATGCAAGCACTGTTACTTCACGTCGGTTTTCTGTGAGAGGGTGGTACTACTCCGGTCGAACCGACCCATTCATGCTGAAACCATTAATAGCTTCAGCGTAGCTCTACCACCTACAAAAACGTTATACAAAATCCTTTCTAACATCAAGAACCTAAAGGTGTATTCAAAATCTGATTTACCCATAAATAAATTCTATATATGATGATTTTTGTTATCGCTCTAAAATACGTGATCCATTTACTCTCTCCCTATTATAAAAATAACAGAAACTAATATTGTCAATACCAATATGTTTTTATTTGTTACGCGATACAGAAAAGTACATTGACGTTTCGTCTAAAGAAAAATACCACTTTCCGGTAATAGGTCGAATCTATATTAACGAGAGCGAAGCCGCAGGTAAAAGTTAGTATACACAAAGAAGATAAGCAGTTTCTTAAATATTGTAATAATAAAATAAACTACACTTTAATTTCCTATTTTTAAAAACAACATTGTATCTTTATCTCCCAAGTAATATAGCTCTAAATAAAAACTGTTTGCTCTCGAAACTCAGTCCACAACAAAAATATTTTTCCATGTAGTATTTCCCTTTATTTCATAAACCCGATATAAGCTTTGATCTCGGAAAAGCGAGACATAAATTTGTCAAATTTCACTTCAAAGGTATAGGAATTAGAATCATGTTTCCATGTAACATCGCCTCAAACTGATGGATTTCTTTATTAGTAAATTCCCATACCGGGTACTAGGTTTTGTAAGAAATTTAATATTCCAATTTTGAACGCAAGTTAGCTTTCATCTGCCAATCAAATAGACGTAACGTCGGTTAATTTGGTTTGGCATGTTTACAATGAAGAGGAACTGTAAAAGACGTTCTATTGTTTCTAATGCAGTCTACTACATATTTGTAATATCCATAATTGTACGGATGGACGCCAGGAAAGTTATTTATTTTGTAGACCGGTGGTTAAAAATTCAAACTTTATCTTTAGACGATAAAAACTTTTTTTTTGTTATTAGAATAAATGTGAGCTATGGCAATCATATTGGAATCCAAAATAATGTCTATCCCTAGACAAGGTTTTTATGAACCTGAAAACAACCCAGTCATCGAATAAAACCAGAAAGAATCTCAATTTGTTATTTCTAGACAACAGAATACGCATCACATTCACATATTTATTCTCCCTACAATAGTTTTTTGACATCAAAACCCGATTGATATGATTAACTTACTATCCGGCAAATAGGTATAATGCTTCAGGACTTTGTCGTAAAACCTAAAAACTGTTACTGGTCTTACGGAGCCTGAAACATGGAATAACCAATCTGTCACTGTTTTTAGTATTTAAATCATGTCGGTCTTTCACTAAATCCAGCTTTTCTAAGTTTTCACGGATATTCATTAAATTATTACGAATGTATTGGGATGGCAGGGTTAAGATACCAAATTCCAAAAATTTAGCCTTTCATGTTTTGCGAGACCTTATACTGTAAATTACTTGAGCTGTCCGTTGTAGTAGTAGGAATATGTTATCTACTTCAGGCGTTGTCCGGCATAATAAAATAGCATAAAACATTAAGCTATGGAAGTAAGAACAAGCTATCAGTAGCAATATCTGTTTATTACCTACGATCCCTTGAAACCCCGTTTAATTTCTGCATGCAGATGCACCAACTGATGCGCGTAGAACGACAGACCTCTATAATTTGATATATATAAGAGCATTCTACAGTATTTTTTTTTAATAGTAGCACGGCAAAATGACTGCTCTGTACCTTATGGTAAGCACAGTACAATCCAAAAACAATGGCGACCACCGAGTGGCACACTATCCATCGCCGGTCACCGCTGTGATGCCGGCATGCGAAAGGCTGGATATGCACAGGCTGATCCCGAAACGCGACCCGCAGAAGCGAATCACTATGACGGGCTTTTTCGCCATATACATGGTGGTTGTGACCCAGTCAGGTTGTAAAACCCTGCCACCCCACCGAACCTTTAAACAAAGAAATTTAATAAGTTCAAATAAATTTATTCCTTCAGTATGATTTGTAATCTACTTAATAAACAAACGTAAAGAATAGTTTTTGTACAAAAGTATACACCGAGATCAATAAGACGACAGTAGGTAGCAATTGAAATTGAATTGCAAATTGGATAATGTGAAGAATCGAAAAATGCTCTCGGTCCCAACCCTCTTAAAGTCAGAAAATTCGATTCCGTAATAGTATTTATATACCCTGTATTTGAATTACTAATGTGCTCGTAAATTGACAAAATATCCTTTGAATGAATGGAAGAATAATGACAAAGAGACTGGGACCGGACAAAAAGAAATACATACTTTTAAAGAATATTCTAGAGTAGAAGTAAAATTCAACGAATTTCACTTTATTTATCTCAATTACAAATAACATTTTTTTATTATCCAGTATCGGTTTTGTTATATAAATTGAAATAAGTAAATTATATCTCAATTTATAGTCTGAAAAGAAAATATTTTCCGGTTCAAGAAAGCGAATCGTACGTACAATGAACTGATACTTGAAACATTCTAATCCTGAAAAACAATAATGCTGTCTATGATTCGTGATTGATTCTTTGAAATATATTGAAATTCATGTAACTTTATTTCCATAATTTGGTTTACGAAATATAATAAGTAATACCCTAAGTATTTAAGATGAATACATCGCCCCAAATCCCCCTCCAAAAAAAACGACACAGCGGCAAATCCTACACTGATTATGTCCAGGATATTCCTCCAAATTTCACCAGGTCGTCTGCTTGGGGTCTGATGGTTATGCATACATTGTGTCTTCCGGTGTATTGTTGCCATACGAAGAGCCTACAGCGTCATCATCAACACACGAGTAATTCCGAAAACGATGCCTATGACTTTCGTTTACTACGTGTTGTTTGGTCATCTGTTACCCGATCACGCAGAGAATCTTCAACTATAGCGCCCTTTGAGTGACCTTGAGTTTTTCAAACTACTAGTTTTAGCGTGTAGCCATAATCTAACGTGATGTTAAATGACAGCGCAGTTCAAGATGATGAACATACTAAACTTAGATGGACTGGCGCAAATGAATCTGTTGGAACACTCCCATAGACATGGAGACAGATTTCTAACATGAGGTTGGTAGCTATCCAAGCTGGAAAAATACCCCCTTTATACAAATTCATGCAATGTCTTGAGTTTTATAGGACAAGAGGTATTTTTAAAATTATTATTCATCATCACACAACTTTGATTACTGATCTTTATCGTAACTGTAATGTATACGAATAAATCTTATATCAGTTGCTTAGTTTATTTAAATCTAGAAACACTATTTACTGAATGTTATTTGCATATCGGAATTATGAATAAAGGCGATAACGTAAATAAATTATTAACATTCGAGTATTCGGCCGTATTTTATCAAACCGCAATCTAAATGGACGTGTTGGGGCCATCAGTATTTTATTCAAGTGATGTTTTATGTGAAATAACGTGATGAAAGCTTATAATCCTCTCCCATTAAGCACTCATTGTGGAGTTGATCCCTCGGCTCTCTTTGTGAAATCATTTTTCGTGATTAAGCATTCTGTTTTCGATCCTTGTGCCATTTTTCGGGACCCCTTTTTGTTTCCTATATTTTATTATTAATTTCAAAGCGCAGTATTGTTTTCTACAGTATTCATATAAAAAATGTCATTAGTAATCAAAAATTGGTAATAATCAACTACATTAATTATTGCTATCCAAGGATACTTAAAACCATTTCAAGTATTGAATGGCAACGTTAATTAGAAATTATCTTACAGAATTTTGTGAGTTATTTCAAGAATGATTGTTTGTATAACTCGTAGAGTTACGCAAGCACAGAACATAATCTCACCTTTCAGAGATTATTTCGATTAACCTCAAGGATTTTATATTTTATATTATTGTAAACAAAATCTCAGCTGATATTTAATGTTTACGTAGCCTAAAGTGGTAATACACTAGGCTTAGAGAGTAAGTTGTTCTGAAGTGCAGTTACCGGAACACATCTCTAGCTACTTAATGACAGATTGTAGACTTGAACTTGAGCAACGAGATAGTAAAGCAGACATAAGGGAAAGCTATGCGAAACCTTGCTGCAACTAGTAAATACCACGGCATCCAATGTAACTTATCTGGTTCAACTAGGTGTGATATAATTTATTTCGAAATAGGTATACTAATGTAATGAAAAAATGTTTTATTCAATATATGCTTTGAGAAGGCACTTATGAACGTCAAAATTACCACCGGTTCGTACGTCCGGTACCAGTCATCAAGAAGAACCGGCAAGAAATTCGATCTGGTTTATCTTTTTAATATATATAAATATATATATGTGATATTTAGTATACATTACACGTCACAATCCTTTTTAGAAAGAAAGAAAGAAATATATTTATTGCCATAGTATAAGTGTACAAAAAAATCTTAACCGTAAAAAAGTAAAACTATGACAAAGAGCCCTAGCGTCAGCGAATTGCCGCCTTTAGTGCCATTTTAGTGGATGCACAGAGATGAGTCTATTCCAGACATCACCAACGTTCACATATTTTACGGAATTTAAAAGGAATGTATGTTTCATATATGCATCATAAGCATTTTTGTAGGTGATAGAGCCATGCTGAAGTTATTACTGGTTTCAGCATGAATGGGTCGGCACGCCCGGGGTAGTACCACCACCTTACAGAACACCGACGTGAAGTAACAGCACTGGCATTGTTGAATTTCGTTTGGTCAGTGAGAGCGCCGGAGGCCAACCTCCCCTCTCCCTCCTCTTACCCATCTCCTCTCATTTCCCCCTCCCACATTCCTTTCCCCAAAACACAGGCTGGCAATGCACTTGCGACTCCCCTGGTGTTGCAAGTGTCTATGGACGGCGGTGATCACTTACCATGATATAAAAAAAGCATTACCGGTTTGGAAATAGATGGACTGCAGCAGTGTTATCTAGTAACAGGTTTGAGCAAAATCGATTGCGCGAACATATTCCGAGTTTTATGTACATGCGTACCAATTGGAATTTTTCGTAGATTATTCCAGTTTATGCCATTTTTTACGCCGAATAAAGAGGACTAGAATGAGCTAGTATTTTTATATATCAACATTCACTTTATGGATACAGATTTATAGGCTTTTGAATATAACATGACTGTGTAAAATTTATTACGCTGTTATTGCAATAAATAAGAGAAAATATTATTGTAAACGTTGTTCTCTTCCGAGCGAATGATATCCGCGTGTTTACAAATGTATTTTCACAAAGGAATTCTGTGGTCGGTTTAAAATAAAACCATTTGAATGAAACTGATTTAAAGATTTATATTAAAGCCAAAATTGATCTGCATATAAATAATGTTATATAATTGCATTTTTACACTTAACGTTTATTGCACTTAAATACGCTCATACCCTTTTGATGAAGACTCAGTTTCGATCTAAATTAAAAGTGTATCATTAATATCATACTTTAGAAAAAAGGAAAGTCTCACAGCGTAAAAATATTGACACTATCACAACTATTGAATACTAGCTTTTGCCAGCGGCTTCGCTTGTTTTAATGTAAACTTGACCTATATCTCGGAAACGGTACATTTTTGTTGGTAAAGTACCCATGTCCTTTTCTGTATCCTTGACAATATGTATACAAAATTACCCGAGTTTCTTGAGTAACATTTAGTCTTAGTGTCATTAAAATTGTTGTAATTTCAATGACGACGCGATTTAAGTACGAGAGAGAAGTAGATCAGTAAACGGACTTCATAAATTTAGATGACTTTATTAGTCACTGCTTTTCTTACATACGAAGTCGCAGGCACAGCTAGTTTATAACATTGATTATATAGTTAACATATAAAATATGCATTTATATCATGCTTATTCATAAGCTAGCAAGGTTATTGTTATTCTTAAAGATATACGAATCAAATACGATAAATACCTAATTACGTGTATCAATATTGTTTGTCAGTAACAAGCGCAAAACGAAGTGTTTTGCATGGTTTTAGATCTTTTATAGTCCTTCTTTAGTACATAAGTATTTACTTCACTTTATTTTACTCCCCTAAATTTAGTCGTACTTCCTTTCGAACTTCATTCCTCAAACAGTACTTATTTAAGGGACACTTTTAACAAATATAAAAAAGATAAGGAAATTCGCCCTAAAGTTACGGAACTACAAATTTCACGGTATTTGACTTGGCATACGTCGTGAATAAACCAGCACCCTCTCTCGGGAAGAGGCCTTTTTGTTAGTGTGGAATATATGCATATATATACTCTAACAATATTAGCATTATGATTATATATATGTTTATGTTTCTTATGTTTCTTACCGAATTTGTAGTATGGACCTAAAGTAATCCAATATTGAAGCGATTGTGATACAATGGTTCCTATACAAACACCGAGTTAATACACGTATGAGGGAGAGCTTTCAAATCAAATCAAAATTATTTTATTCAGTTTAGGCCCTAATAAGGCGCTTATGAACGTTAAAACTCCCGCGGCTTGGTAAACAAGCCAGTCATCGAGAAGAACCGACAACAAACTCGGTCGGGTACATCTTTTTAACATATATATATATATATATATTTCGAATACATTATACGTTACAATACCGTTTTTAGTGGATACACAGAGAGGAGTCAATTCCAAACATCACCATCGTTCACATATCGATCCACTCTATAATAACCTTTGGACACTAAAACCCGCTTGACATGGCGCTCAAGTTTACAGTCCGGAAAATCGGTAATATGTTTTGGGACTTTATTGTAAAACCTAACACTATTACCAAAGAAACTATTACTGCTTTCGGTGAAGGATAACAGTGTGTTGAAACAATATCATGGTGGCAGGATTCATTTTAATCTCACCTGACTACATATTACCCACAAGTTAAAAATCTGTCGCCAAGCACTTGTATGTGTGTTCAGAAATCTGCACTTGATAGCCAGTCGTCCTCTTACTCTAGCCTGTTTACTGTTTTAGACCATACCGTCATTTAACATCAGATAAGTTTGTAAGCAAACGCTAACACCTATAAAATAAATTATACAAAAAGATTTTGTCAGAAGTATAGGAGATATCTGAAAAATTCACGATTTTTTAAGTTCTACTTATTTTGGAGCGTTAGGGGAAAATTATGAGAGTATATTTTTAAGATGTGCGCGCACACCGTCATGAAAAACCGACACCCTGAAGTTATTACGATGTGCGCTTGCACCGGCACGAAAAACCGACACCACGAAGTTAGCTATAATGAACATTTTGTTTCATTGTATTTGTTGTTTGTACTTCTTTGTATTAAAACTTTCAATGTATTAAATACCTTATTTCTATTGTTAATGTCGTTTTTTCTACAAACGTAGAATAAGGCGAAAGATAAAATTTATGAAAAGATTTTTATCTTTTTACACCAAAGAAGTATATAACTTCTAACGCGTGTACATAAGTACATACACATTTTTTTTCTTCTAGAACTCATATGGTGGACTAAGGCGATAAAATATGCTAAAAGTAGAGCGAAAAAGAAAAAGGACGAGAGCTTTAATCTACAAAAAAGAAAAGAATGAAATCTGAATAGTATCTCAGATACTTGTTTTATTTCACAACCAACGATAGTACGGCAGATCAGAAAAAAATAAGTATACCATCGACGCTATTATTTAAAAAAGTAAGGCTATATTTTTAAAAGAAATCGATTACAAATTAACTCCATAATTAATTCTATTCATTCTTACTTAAGAAAATAGATATTTGAGTAAACGATTAATATAATATTTGGTGTATTGCATTCGAGATTGAAAATGGACACAATATATTCGTGCAATTATTTTAAAAATAAATAATTTAGTGAAAAACGTTTCAAACAATTGATTCAATTTGGATATTACCAGTAACAGACATTAGAAAAATCTTTATTTAACTATGTTAACTGTATCCTACGATTTTTATTTTTATGGTAATATAGACGAGACGAAATTTTATATAAATATCCACTTATATCCGTGTCTTTTCTAACGGAATGTCAGAAAGTGTAACTAAAATTTGTTATGATATAAACGACACTTCCCTGATTTGAATAGATTTTTTTTTGTATTATAGGTGGCAAACGAACAGGTGGGTCACCTGTTCTTAAGTGATCACCACCGTCCATCGACACTTGCAACACCAGGAGAGTCGCCACCTACAAAATTAAACCATATTAAACTAAATTAAACAACATTAGACTTGACAATGATACATCGCTATTAAAAATCCAAGAAGGCGGTATTAAATATAAACCGGTCAGCTTAACATTTTCTAAAGTTTCTTTTTTAATATTGTACGATTAATAAAGTCGCTCGACCCGTTGCAGTTGCCTCGAAATATTATCTAAGAGTAAAGAATAACGTCTCTCTTTTCACATCTCAACTGCGATAATGTAAGAAAAAAGTTTGTTTGGGACTACTACGAATATAAAAGGAAATTCATTGTAGTTTTCATGATTATGGGCCCATTCCTACGGAGTAAAACGCTAGAGCTCACTGTTAGCGCGATACAGTGACATTAGCTTCAAATTTTCACACACGACACAGATCAGTCTACACACGTGACACATACGCACAGTCAGTACACATCATGTGGAAGGATTGTTACTATAGTTCCTTTTTCTATCTTTTGTTAGCTTGCTTTAGCCAAATTTTGTGAGACACATAAGCAGATAGTAAGCACACATATGAGTCTCATTAAAGTATACACATATAATTAGCCTAGCTTGCATTAATAGTTTAAATCAATACGCTATATTGCATGCAAGGCGACAATCCAAGCAGAGGCGCGACCGTGCGGGCTTGAACTGTTTGCTATACGACTGAGTGCCTTAAGCGCTCAACCGAAAACGCTGGTGAAGCTATAAAGGCCAGTCAGGCCAACAGTGATAGTCAAGTCGATAAAAAAGTTTTCATTATACTGTACGTTACTCTCAGTCTTTACGGAATAAAAATAGGTCGTCTAAATAATATCCTTAATAAATAATTTTTATAAGTCATCTGATTTTAAATGTTACGATGTGGTATTAGATGGTAAACATGCTAAACCTTGAAGGGACTGGCTCTCAAGTGGAGCTGCCGGAACACACCGACAGGTAATTGGTGACTGATTTTCAACTGAAGGATGGTAGCTAACCAAGCGGATTTAGAAAAAGCCCCTGCTATCTTGCTATGGATTCATTACTATATATACCTTCACTGGAGGCTATGAATGAGTTGCAAAGATTTGAACCTACGTCTATTGACGCGGTATTCGAAAATACTATCAGCTAAGCCATCATCGCTTTGAAATTAAAAGTCTCGATGAATTTGGTGCGTCCGTTTCGAAGTGTAACCCAAACAAACAACAGACGCATCAATTTTATTTATACTATAGATTCTACTTGCATGTTCTTAATCCACGATAGATTGAACTAGGTGCCATTCGATTCCCAGAGGGGCCGAAAACATTTCGGAGTAGTATCCTCGAGTTCCGGTTGACGCGACCCCGAAACAAAAGGCTTTCTTTTATTCGCAGCCCACTTCTTACACGGTTGGGGACAATGCCGCTTTGTTTTTCTGCCCGTGTGATTATTAACAAGGAGAATAATAGGAACCTCGCGACTTATACGTGGAAATTACTACGGTGTAAAGCTGTTTTTACTTTTCTTTAAGATTATACTTTTAATTCCACAAGCGAAAAGATTAACTAAGATCTTTGTGTAGGTAAAATAAACGTGAAATCTATATTTCACTCTCTCACATATATTCGTTCGTATCGTATCGTATTATCGGCCGGATATAAATTGACGCAATCAGGCCTATGAATATAGGGTTGTACGTAAATGAAATTGTTTGTAGATGTAAAAGATGTCTGGGTGAAGACGAAGTAACAAATAAGAGAGTACGAAATCAGCGATATTGACGTCATGGTTATTATTTAATCGGTCATGCCACCAAGAACCATCGAGTTTGCATCAATACTAAATACTCATCATCCGTAGATATGTAGCACATTGTTAGAGAATACCTATAATCGATTTATCAGTCAGAGAAGCCAATTAACACTCTTTACAGACTGTACTAGACTTTACCGCTGTGACTATTTATCTGGGCAGAGCTTCGCCTTACTAAAACTGTGACATAGAAGTGTTTATATATCAACGACATCTTGCCTTTTATGTGCCAAACTTTGGAAGTCAAAGCAATTTCTATTTACTCAATTTTCCCCTAAATAGTTTAGTAACACAAACGAACAAATAGTAATAACGAACAAATTATTGTTATTTAAGTAATACATCAAATTCAATATAACCGTTCTTATTTATGTAAAGAATTGATGTATCTCTAATATGGCGGCGCTAGTGTTAATGTTCCGTTGCGTTGTAGTCTTGCTTCTAGGATGTGTCGTAGCGCTACCGGCACTACCGGATGTAGTCAATAGCAATAACAATTGTTAGTATGTTTATAATGTATTTTACATTCGATGTAAAGCGATACAGAGAAAGATTTATATCCAAAAAATGGGGTGTTCTCGATGCGTTTAACACATGTTTATTCGATTAACACTTGCAAAGCGGCGAGCAAAAGGAAGCTAAATATATTTATCGTAAATAGAAAAAAAAGTTTACAAAATTTAATTTTCTATATTTAAGTAAAACTACGGAATCATAAAATTCCGTTCGATACTATGAAGCTGTGGAATTTTCTCCCGGCCAATGCGTTTCCTCTTTCCTATGATATTGGTCCCTTCATAAGGTGAATAGTTTATTGAGCAAGTCGGCATGACGGCGGCAAATGGCGCTAGATTGAAAATCTCTCGGTCGCTGCCTTTACTTCAAAGTGCACTGTTCTTACCATCAGGGCTGTCACATTGTCGAGCCACAACAAATTAAATAAAAATAAGGTGTGTTGCAAACACAGGTGTTACAACGGATGCTCTGTTGACAACCAATAGATGCACTCAGTGATTATAACCCGCCTGAACGTAATATACGCAACCACGTACAATGAGAAAGAAAAAAAAGCGAGAAGAGCGAATGGCTCACTGTTCTCTAATACCCGAAGATAAATGCGACACTGCTACCGGACACAGTGTTTACCTACATCATTTTTCGTCACACAAACAAGTTTCGGATCAGAATTTCAAACCCCCATATGAAGTTTCACTATAAAAAACTTTAATTATATTATATCTAAAACATCTACCGCATTTTACTAATAAATCAAACTTTCGAACTGTAATTAAAACGAGTTAGGTACTTTATTCTTATTACGTTTTTGTTTCAACTCGTCCACTCAATTTAGTATTTACTTTTTAAGGCGAGTAAACTCGAGGATTTGTCGTGCGCCGGATAATGTAATTAAACGTGATGTTTAAACAATTATGCAAATGAACGTAAGGCAAAACTTTACCTAAAGGTCTCATTATCAAACAAGAGGCTTAGACAGCTTTATATCGCATGAATACGAAATATTTTCACATTATTTACTCCAAATCTACTTTACGCTTTGTTTACCTTTTGCGGTTTTTAATTGATATTAATTACCTTGTAATTTGTGTTTCATTTTTCTTCGTTACATTTGAATATATGCGTCGGTGCGTATTTAATGTAAAATTCGTAAATGCTTGCTTTTGACAAAGGTCGCATACAAAACTAGACGTCAAAAATAATTAGTACCGTTTTACAATTTCTACATCAGTACTAATATGTAATCGAAAATGTATTTTTTTGCCTAACAATATGTTCAAATTTGAACGTTGTATTCCCATTTTCAGTTGAAATGTGATGACCTAATGTTATTTTTTTTTATTGTAGCACGGCAAAGTCACTGCACTGTGCCTGATGGTAAGCACAGTACAGTCCAAAAACAATGGCGACCACCGAGTCACACACTATACATCGCCGGTCGCCACCGTCATGCCGGCCTGCGAATAGCTGGATATGCATAGGCTGATCTCGAAACGCGACCCGCAGAAGCGAATCACTATGACGAGCTTTTTTGCCATATTTTTGGTTGCGACCCAGTCGGGCTGTAAAACCCTACCACCCTGCTTTCGCTATTGCCTCGTTCGTTATTCAACAGGATGCACCACGTGCAGGTGAGGTTGGCTTGGGTGTCTCAAGTCTTATGAAGTTATTCGACACCACTTATACCCCAAAATATCACCTTAAAATAATATTACTTTTATTTTTTTAATAAAAGTAATATTTCACTTAATTTAAGCTCTGAAAGGGTGCGTATGGATTTAAAATATCTAGCACGTCTTCAGAAAACAAAACAGTTTTCAAGAAAAGCCGGCTTCGTCTACTTTTTATATGTACCTAGGTATATTATCCAAATTGCACATTTATAATACGAGCAACAATGGATTTTTAGGTATATTTATTTACGAATTTACTATATAAGATTATTAATAAATTTTTTTATTATTATAATTAAATTTAAATCTACAATAATATTATGAAGCAGTAAAGATTGACTTATTTGTTTAAATGCACTTATATCTAGAATTATATGCCAGATTTGAAAATTTCAGTTTTTTTTATATGATATGATTTACATACATTTTTTGTATGAAACGTACAGGCGGGTCACCTGATGGTTAGTGATCACCGCCGCCCATAGACACTAGCAACATCAGGGGAGTCGCAAGTGCATTGCTGGCCTGTGTTTGGAGGAGAGGGTTTGGAGGGGGCAGAGGGAGAGGGGAGGTGGGTATACGGTGCTCTCACTGACCAAACGAAACGCAACAGTGCAAGCGCTTTTACTCCACGTCAGTTTTCTTTGAGAGGGTGTTAGTACCCTGGACGAGCTGACCCACTCATGCTGAAACCAATATAGGCTTCAGCGTGGCTCTACTACCTACAATTTGCCTCTTATAACGTATTTTTTGGAGAAATTTATGTAGCTTACTTAATTCTACGACGTTTCACAGCCAAACAACTATCATATGAAATGTATGACAACAAAAAGTACACTCAACGAACGCGAAGTAATATTGTGCGGCAAAACTTGTGGGGATGGCACGGGGTGTCGGGGGCCGAAGACGGATTTGTCGCTGACGATAAAAGTCGAACTGTAAATGCTTACGTTAATGAGGTAGTTATACCACGCGGGTCAATCACGTGATTATTTAGGATGTTATTTATGATAGAAGCTATTTCAGTATACCTAAAAATAACGGGATTTTTTGGTAAATCGAACGCTAGTGAAATTGCGACACATAGCTAGTAGTTAACGTAATTATATCTAACATACTGTTAACATGAAAATATCCTCAAGAAAATATTTTTGAAGTGAATACTTCTTTAGACGCGTTAAGCGGTATCTTTTGACGGGCGATAAATCTATAATTTCACGTCATCACATGCTACATATACATGACCGGTCGCATTGTGCTTACGCGGTTTGTGTCAGACTAGCGACGCATACTATAGGGCTTGTATAAATGTAATATTGATATTTTGCAGCTCACCATACATTTGATTGATCAATAGACTTTATAAAAATGTATATAATTGTTGCTCCGAGTACCGATAGACATGAAAACCACACGAATGTTAATAATTTCAATAAACAAATTCTGAAATTTAATTATCATTCATACTATAATTAATATGAATGTTCAAAAGAAAACACATTTATTCCATTGTTTTGACTTTTCACTTCTGCGGTAGTCCTTATGACTGCCACTGTATTGAAGTGAAACTTCTTTAGAATCGTTGTGATTTCAAACCGGACGCAACGGAAAAAACGACAGGTAAGACACACAAATACAAAAATGTGTGAGCCAGAGCGAGAGAGTAAATGTCGGTGTGTATGTATATTGCACACTGTTTAATACTTGCTTGTATTTGAGCATTTAACTTGTGTTAGTATATGTGAAAAGTCCGTGAGCTAATACTACTGTACACTGTATGCGGCTGCGTATTACAGCTTTTTAGTAAGAAGCCAGCGTGGTGTGTTATTATTTAATAAAGTTTGTGTGTATTTTTATATCTTGTTATGCTAAATAATAAATTCATTTTTAAACAAATAAACTTTGTAGTTATCCTACCCTAGTTATATATATTCATCTCATTCTTTTGTCGATTTACTGAAGTTTCACTTCGTGTATTAATCGCACACACAGCTTCTTTTTTATTTGTAATTGAATATAGTTATTTAACTTGGAAAGATATATTGAGTTATATTTTGCTGGTAACCCTAACATTTTAGATCGCAGGTAAGAGCATAAAGTTACATAACGGAAAAACAAATGAACACAATGAATCTACTCACTGTCTTGATCTTCCATTTCAATGCTCTAATGGCTGATTTTTTTTCTTTTTCTCTCTCATTTACGTGTTTGATTTACTCGAGATATCACTCAATTTTACGATTTCCAAGAAGCATTTATTAAAGAAGAGGAAAGATCGAGTTTTAAAGGAAAGTAAAAAAGGTCAACGTTATTGCGCTCACCTTTTTATCACAAAAACATAGTGTAGCTTGAATAAAATTGAGCATATTTCTTCTGAGATGTGTAAAAATAAATATTATCATACATGTTACACTAATCACGTATAGAGTCGATGCAGTCAGGAATGGCAATAAATATTTCGTAGATACTGTCACTATTTATTTGGCCAAAGCTTCGCGTTACAATGCTTGGTATATATTAAGAATGCCTAGATATCACTGACATCTTGCCTTTTAAAGGCCCATCTATATAAGTCAAAGCGATTGCTATTTATACATAATTCCGCAAAATAATTTAAGTAACACAAAAATAATAGAGTATGAACAAATTAATGTTATTTAAGTTATACAACATTTTTATATAATTATCCTTATTTATGAATCTTTAATATGTTTCCTAATCTGTTTAGACCTGTAAATCAGCGACATCTTGCCTTTCATGGCCGAACTATGTGAAGTCAAAGAATATACTATTATTAATAATGATCAAACTAATGATTCAATTCTATATAATGATATCCATTCTTATTTAAGTCTTATTAAAATCTATATAATATTAATAATACTTATTTATGTATCTTT
The DNA here is from genome assembly GCA_015888305.1 of Antheraea pernyi. Taxonomy (NCBI): domain Eukaryota; kingdom Metazoa; phylum Arthropoda; class Insecta; order Lepidoptera; family Saturniidae; genus Antheraea; species Antheraea pernyi. The sequence goes on along the minus strand of MU163739.1, from coordinate 288,038 downwards.
AATATGGTGGCGCTAGTGTCAATGTGTCTCTTTAATATTGTGGCGCTAGTATCAATGTGTATCTCTAATATGTTGGCGCTAGTGTCAATGTATATTTATAATATGGTGGCGCTAATATCAATGTTCCGGTCGTGTTGTAGTCTGGTCTCTTGAATGTGATGCAGCGGCACCGGAGGTGGGTGATAACATACACGTGTGAAAGCGTAGTTACCTCGAATGCTTTTAATAGTATTTAATCCATATTTGTATTTACTTATTAACATATATAAGTGTATCACTTAGGAAAGGCTGTTCCTATTTGATTAATTCCTTTTTGTTTATTTATAATTGTTTGAATAAGGCTTGTATAAAAAAAGTGTATGTGTGTACTTATGTACACGCGTTAGAAGTTATACTTCTATGGCGTAACCAGATAAAAATCTTTTAAAAATTTTTATCTTTCTCCTTATTTTACGATTGTAGAAAAAACGACACTAACAATAGAAAACTTGCGGTATTCGCTCCCAATAGAATTGTAGCAAATCGTTCAGCTGTTAGGTTGTTGTCGCTCCGTCCAAGTCCTTCAAAACACGTCTCTGGAGCATGTCCCATGCGTGCTCGATGGGGTTGAGATCTGGCGATTATGCAGGTCAGGGCAATACCTGAATGTTCTTTGTTGCAAAGTATTCACTGGTTCGCCGAGCTGTATGTGAACGCGCATTGTCATGCATTAACCTAAAATCGGAGCCAAAGGTTTGTGCAAATGGGTAGACATAAGGTCTGAGAATATCCTCAATGTAATTTTCAGCATTCATGTTTCCATTTACAAAAACGAGCTCAGTTCGCCTGTTCTTCATAATGTGAAAGAATAGGTCTCCTCTGCTATTCAGAACTTGTCGGTAACGATTATTCATTGAATTAATGATACTGTTTATGTTTATGTCTTGCGGTATTTGCTCCCAATGGAATTGTAGCAAATCCTTCAGCTGTTGGGTTGTTGTGCTCGATGGGGTTGAGATCTGGCGATTGTGTAGGCCAGGGCAATACCCGGATGTTCTCCATTGCGAAGTATTCACTGGTTCGCCGAGCTGTATGTGAACGCGTATTGTCATGCATTAACCTAAAATCGGAGCCAAAGGTTTGTGCAAAAAGGTTGTTTGTCTTGCAGTCAGTTGTATGTACCGGTCTTGCCGAGTGGTTGTACTCCGTTTACGGCCTGGATGCTGTTCAGTGAGTTCTCCTGTATTATTGTAGCGCTGTCAAAGACGACAAATAACACTTCTATGAATGCCAAAATGTCGAGATACCTGAGATTGATTACTTCCCGCTTGCAACATCCCTACAGCTCTTTGCATTTCATCTGCCATCAAATGGCGTCGCTTCATGACGTAAAGAATATCTAACAATTCAATTTTGTCGCTAACTTTATTTAAATGGTTGGTAAAATTATAAAATCAAGTCTAAACGTAGCAATTAAAACGCACTTAAATTCAAACAAATTCGCAGTCATTTGAATTTTATGAAAAAACGAAACATAATCAATTTTTTTTTTAACAACCAGCCAGTATGTCATCAATAACAAAAAAGTTTACTTACCTACGCACTTTGTTTGAGTAAATACTTAGAAATTAATTAATATAAATGGTAAAATTTGTAATATCACGCATGTTGCTTAGACTTTTTTAATGTGTGTATTATGCTCATTCAACACGTGAAGGAAGTGAATAGTGAATTGTATCAAACTGCGATCACTCCTCTCTCCCTTTATATTGCCAATTCCAATTGATCTCTGTGCAAAACAAACAAGTTTGGAAAGAAAAACTAACAACCATAAACTATTTAGGTATTATTTATATAAAAACGTGAGATAGAACAAGTAGTAAAATCTTGAAATAGGCAACCGTACGTTTTCGTTGATGCGTCGAACCAGAAAGGTAAGCCATTCCTTTTTCTAATTGGGGAAGTTTTTTAGTTCCCTTTTTATTGTCTTTGACCGGTACCCATTGTTCACGGTGAAGTAAATTTTAGCATTCCCCATCTCGACAATTATAAAAGTTTTAATTGCTCTTACTTTTCTAATTACAAAAAATACAGTCTCATAAAGGAGAAAAAATATTAAAGAACTTTAAAAAAAAAGTGTCGTTACCATCGCGTTCTCTAATAGATGGTCGTTTTGTTAAAATTTATCGAGTTATAAAATAGACCGATGGAGAGGTATAAAATTAAAATCGTTCACAGTTTTAAGCTTGTTACAGAGGACACTATTACAAAGTTGGTAATATGAAGTTATTACTGGAGTTTTAATTTTATGCTCATACGACTATACTTTGCCAGTTGGTAGGACATAGGTTGGTGGTACATCAGATGTATTCGATGTTCAATTGGTTAGCGACTATTATCAGATGACATCCTTAACTGTGTATCTTTTTTATGCTATATATAACATTTCATGTTAAATGACTATATGGCTCCCAACTGCAACTGCCGAAACACATCAACAGGAGATTGGCAACAGATTTACAACTAGAGGGTGGTAGCTAGCCTAGCGGACTTAGACAGGAGCCTTTACTTTAAGTATTTCCTTTTTATATCATAAGAGGCAAACGAACAAGTGGGTAATCTGATGTTAAGTGATCACCACCATCCATAGACACTTGCAACACCAGAAGAGTCGCGAGTGTGTTGCCACCCTGTGTTTGGGGTATGGGAAGTTAGTTTTCTGTGAGAGGGAGGTACTACCCCGGGCGAGCCGACCCTTTCATGCTGAAACCAGTAATAGCTGCAGCGTGGCTCTACCACCACTCTTCGTATTTTTAATTCGAAGAGATTAGGGAATATATAATACTTTGTAACAATATTTGTTGTCCTTTCAGTCTTTTGGGCTTGATGGAGAAGGAGTCTGCCATCAAATCATTTGATGATTTTGTAAAGAATGCAGTGATTAGTCACAGGGGATTTAATGGACTTACTCAGTCTCTCTTACTTGGGCCTAAATCGTGCGTAAACCTTTGTGACTTTAAAATAACATACTCTTGCAACGCACCAAGACTGTGACACTTATCAAATTGTGGCTATCTCTCTCTCTCTCTCTCGTACTTTATCTATATATTAATTTAATATTAGTAATTGTAAATGTATTTATGCGAAAACAACAAAATTGGAAAAACAACATAGAATCAACTAATGGTATATCCAGTATTAAAGCAAGCTGGTAGAATATTTATACCCATCTAGATCGCTACAATCATGGACATGGTGTTAAACCATCTTAATGCTTTTGTATTCATAATTGGTGTGTAAATCTACACTTTGATGGAGTGTATCTCCCTCTAGGCTGTTTTCGTGTTCAATAGATGCTTTTCTCCTATTTGTATGTCCTATTTGTTTCTCCTATATGTCTTCTCTCTCTTTAGCACCTACAATGCAAATTATACATGCTATAGATAAACGACAGGAATTATAATTTTTAATTAATGATGTAATTATAATTTTTAATTAATGATTATGTATATTACTAAGTTACAATCTTTATTATTAAATTATGCTTTATATGCGTTGTGGGTGTATTCATAATTTTATAAAGACAATACAACATTTATAATTTAATAATGAAGTGAATACAAATACATATGGGGATACAATTTTATGACCTATTATTAAATTCTCAACTAAGGATAATTAATATTATAATAACTAATGAGCTTTTGCTATACATAATAATTACATAGTATAAAACAAAGTCCCCTACCGTGTCTGTCTGTCTGTCTGTTCGCGACAAACTCAAAAACTACTGAACGGATTTTCATGCGGTGTGACCAGTGGATAAAGTGATTCATGGGGATTGTTTTGGCGTTTTGGTATATAATTTGACAAGGATTTTTTTTTTTTATAATCAGGGCGGGACAATGTCTGAGGGGCCCGCTAGTACATATATAAATATTCTATATCACCCAAGTACAGAAAAAATGAGTACGTGTAACCGTCACACGTGATTGAAGTAAAATTTCTTTGGCGTTATAATAGTAGCTGATAGATGGCACTACAGATAATGAATGAAGCTTCGATTTAATTTGTTACTTACTTACTTTGAAACCAGATGGCAGCACGGTCGCGCGCCCATATATACATAATTAATTCTATGGTATTATTTTTATTATTATTCAATTTATAATTTTTTATTGTTTTCTTTTTTTTTTCTAAACAATTTGATTGATTTGTGTACAAAACATTTATTGACAAAATAAAAAATATTTAAAAACCGGATGGTACAATAACGTGACGCCATATTGCCGTAAATAACTTGTTACATTGTTATCAAGTTATCTCCTAGTCGCGCCTAAAAAAGTTTTACTCCAAAACAATTATTTAGATGAAAAGATGCAAATGCTTATATGTATAAGCTACATATAAATATCTATATTATATAAGCGAATACCATAGTTGGTTAAAATAAAAATAAAAATATTTTAAACGGATTTTCAAAAGCTTTTTTGGTTCACTGTGCGGCTTAAGTTACAAAATGAAACAAAATTGACTGTAAAATGTTACTTTAGTCTCGGATATCCTGTTTGCATTCCGTGTCAAAGAAATATTCTTCTAAAGAATGACATAACGGAGCTTATACACTAAATTAAAATATTTTTTTAAAGGCATTAAAATAACAAAAGCATAACTCGTAACTTCATTTGATAACTAATCCATACCTCTAACATAATAACCAAATAGAGTTCTTTTTAACTTTTTGTTTGTTTCAAAACGTCAGTATGTGTAATTATTAGTTATTTTAATATTACCAGAATATTAAAGAAATAGCAGTGTAAAAAAGCGTAACTAAAACCCATAAACATTGGGCTAAGATTCAATAAATGTCTTTTATTATGATTCAAAATTAAATCTTTTTTTTTTATTTCATTGGAGGCAAACGAACAGATGGGTCACCTGATGTTAAGTGATCACCAGCGTCCATAGACACTTGCAACACCAGAGGCGTCGCAAGTGCGTTTGGGAGAAGAGGGAGTGGGGAAGAGAGGAGGGGAGGGATGGGTATCCGGCGTTCTCACTGACCGAACGAAACGCAACAATGCAAGCACTGTTACTTCACGTCGGTTTTCTGTGAGAGGGTGGTACTACCCCGGGCGAGCCTTCCCATTCAATCTGAAACCAGTTATAGCTTCAGCGTGTCTCTACCACCTATCTAAACGATAGTTAGCACATATTCATAACAATCACCATGATCAACAAGTCTAATTAAAATAAACAATTGTTCATGGTAAAAATGATTGTTCGACGTATGACATCGCCCTAAGAGAGCAGAGTGAAAGAAACCTAAAAGTGTCAGCTATAAAGTTCTTTGAGACATTTTATCACTGTGAGTTAGTGATGTCGTCGGGATTTTTTATTTGCAGTTCGAAACTAAATTCCTCATATAAGTCACACTGTGCGCAGGTATAGTGAGTATGTCTATGAAGAACTTCCACTATTTTATATGAAACTAGGTTCCGCCCGCGACTTCGTCCACGTGGAATAGTTACTTACGGCTAACGCTAACACGCAGCGGAAGTTTCAACAACAAAAATCTTTTGAAACGTTCTTCAGTGTTGCTCCACCTCTATTGTTCTTAGCGTAATGATATAGTCTATAGCCTTCCTCAATAAATGAACTATCTAACACTGAAATAATTTTTTAAATCTGATCAATAGTTCGTGCGTTCAAGGAATCAAATTCTTCAGCTTTATGATACTGACCCACATCGTTGGGCGGTAATAGGCATTATCAAGCTACAACTTTTCTCTAGAACTCAATCATATATCTCTCATAGTTAAGGCAGCGTTCGTAAGTAACGTTTTCGTTCGACCATTTTTCTCCGACTCCCCAGATATTACCCCCTACAACCTCACAAACTTTACCTCTTTATAATATTATTAAAGATAATATAATTAGTTAATAGCTTTTGCCCGCGACTTCGTACGCGTGGAATTGTTAATTTGGGCTAAGACGCAGCGGAAGCTCTCAAAAGGAAAAAATACCCTGATTTTAAAACATGTTTCTTTGTAGCTCCACACTTATTGGCCTTAGCTTGATGATATATAGCCTATAACACTCACAAATAACGTGACTTTATATTGGCAAAAGAATTTTTAAAATCGGTTCAGTAATTCCTGAGATTACCCCTTACAACGTCTCAAACTCACAAACTTTACCTCTTTATATTAATATTAGTATAAATTAGTATATATTTTGTTTTGAAAAAATGATATTATACCTTTTAGGAATTTATGTAACGGGTCACTTTATTTCTTTTCAATCATGAATTGAAAAATCATGAAAAATTTAATGATATATCTTAAAACTTTGATTAACTTTGTAAATTTCAAAGTAGTAACATTCGGAATATCGGAGTGCACAATCATTACTTGTCTATCTTGGATTTATGAAGAAATTAGGAATAGTACGTGCGCTCACGTTCGATATCCAAGATGCGTTTGTAATTTAGATTTGGAACACGTACAAACCGACAGCACTCGCAGAGTTCATTTCAACGAATATTGCAGTACATTAATCTTTAGCTGAAACCATTTCATAATAAATAAATCATTTCAAACTACTTATTGTATTTATACAATTCAAATGTGTTTGATTTTCCACAAAGAACGAAATAAAATAGAGTTCTCTTTGTAATTTTGTAAATATCCTTGAATTTATTAAATATAATACGAATACAAGTAAATCAATCAAACAATGTTATATTTATATAACAAAGCCTTGATCTATAACGAGAAATACTTTTGTTTTTAAACCTTATTTATGACATAAGTTCGACTTTGTGCACAAACCACAAAGGACTTTATAAGTTACTAACCGGACTTCCACAGATCACGCTGCCGTAGTCTGGGGGTAAATTTCGCTCCCGCACACACGACTGGGCCCACCTCGGCAGCGCCCCAATCCTAGGTTCGTTCCCTCTACGTGGAGCCCTTGAGTACGCTACTCGCGCGATACAGTGACACAAAATTTTACAACACTGCAACAACAGTACACATATCACCGCCACACACGTGCACGAACACATGCTTTCATAAGAAAATGTAAGGTTTTATTTTTTCCCTTATCAAACTGAAATTCGAATTATAAAAATTATCCAATTTAATTACACCATAAGCCTTTTTTATATAAGCCATTCAATACAAAAATAATGAGCATGAACGTAACTTTCATTCATTGAAATAGTATTCACAATTGAATCGGTAGATCAAGATAAATTAACCGTCTAAAATTATACTAATAAATTCTACGTTTTATTACAATAATTGTATAATTATAACTAACCTCCACTTATCTAGGAGTTCCGATCGAACCGTCGACTCGAGCGGTTGTCCGTTTTGCTGCGCGCGCTAAGTTCGATTTTAATACTCGTGATTTAGTGACGTCAGTTATTGTTTGTTTCGATCCGGCACACCTGCGCTTCACAGGTGCGCTGCACCTGCGTTCTTTTTCTTGGAACTGAGTGAGACCTTTCCTTGTATTTATTTATTGCTTTATCTATTTCTTGGTATATTTATTTATTTACTCATTTATTTATCTATTTCTTTAATTCTTCAGTGATTGATTTTTAAATTTATTATCTTTTTATTGTTTGTTTATTTAAGTAGTCTTATGTTATTTTTCCCCTGTCTCGCTCAGGTACTTATTTGCGTTGTTTTCCTATTTTGTTTAGTTTTAAACAGCTCCCTTTGATCCGGACTCGGGATAGTCCGTTAAATTCATTAAGGCGCGCCCCCCTGCCCCTCTGGCAGGGAGGTTTCACATGTCTTCCTCTGCCCCAATCCCCTCCTCAGGCCCCGGTATGGCCTCCGATCGAGAAGTCGGCCTCTTAGAGACCGAACTTATTAACCTCCGCGGTTTTATATCCAGCATCTGTTCTCGTCTCGTAGACGATTACTTCCCTCACTCTTCCAAGCCCGCTTCCTCGATCTATGCCAAGATCGAGGCAAGCAACAATTTTCCCATCCCACCCGTTCACGATAGTGACGATAGCGATAGCGATTCCGATTCTGGCTCCGATATGGAGCAAGACCCTCCTGCTCAGCAAGATCCTCCTGCTGAGCAAGCCCCTCCTGCGGACGATGGCTTCACCACCGTCACGCACCGCAAACCGCGCAAGAAGCGCTCCAACTCCTCATCAGATCCGGAAGGCAGTTTGCCCTCCAAAAAAATAGTCAATGTCGATGGCGCGAAAGTGCCAAAGACGACACCAGCGCCCTCTAGACCCGCTTCGCCTAAAACTGCGGGTTCCGCAGTTTCGGGCAAAAAGCCCCGCCCACCGCCCCCCGTTACGATCCAAGACAAAGCGTCTTGGGTTGAAATTTCTAGCCTGCTGGAAACGGCAGGCATCCCTTACACCTCCGCTGTGAATACCGCTGTAGGTATTCAGGTGAAGGTAGCCACGTCCACCGCCCATCGTGACCTCACTCGTTTCCTTCGGGACAACCAGTGGGGTTATTTCACGCACTCTCTCGAAGAGGAGCGTAAACTACGGGTTGTGATCCGTAGGGTTCCTTCAGAACTCCCGACTTACGACATTTCCGACGACCTCAAAGAACAGAAGATTCCTGTTCGCGAGGTTCATCGTATGCGCTCTCCGCGCACCAGGGCTCCATATGATATGGTTCTCGTTGTCCTCGATCGCACCCCTCAAGGGAAAGCGATCTTCAATCTCACATCCCTCTGCGGCCTCTCCGGCGTTATCGTCGAGCCGCCGCGCAAAACGTCTGTGCCCTCGCAGTGTCACAACTGTCAGGTGTACGGACACTCCGCACGAAACTGTCTCCTGAAACCCAGGTGCGTTAAGTGCCTCGGCGACCACTCCACCAAGGAGTGTTCTCGCACTAAAGACTCCCCCGATCCCCCGAGCTGTGTTCTGTGCCGCGGCGTGGGTCATACCGCGAATTATCGCGGATGTCCCCGCGCCCCGCGCACAAAGCGCCCTCGCTACCCCAGGCAGGCGTCGCCGTCTAAGGCGGCCGCCGCTCCCGCCCGCCCCCGACCCCCGCCTCTCATGTCCCGAGAGGCCTTTCCGAGCCTGCCGAGCACGTCTCGTGCACCGGCAGCGTCCGCACCCGCGACTAGCGCGCCCCCCCGCCCCTACCGGGCCCCTCAGGCTCCGTGGGCTCCTAAGCCCGCGTCCCAGCCCATTCCCAGACCTCCGGCGGCTAATCCTTCACAGGATCACCCCGCCTATTCCTTCTCCCTATCGAGTATTGACTACGCAGGTCAATTACTCATCTTCCACGAGATCTCGGAGATCTCGGCATACGAAGAAACCGCCCGAAATCCTCTTCTAGGATCCGTCACTGCAATACATAGGTTTCCAGCCATCGTGGCTACATTACAACGGCTCGCGCGCGCAGCTGTTCAAAATAAATAACTCATATAAGATAGAGTAAATCGCGTATTTACGTCTATCTTCCCCTAAAAACGACCGTTCAATAATAATAATTTTTGTTATGTCTATTTTTAGATTTCGGCGCCGTCGCCGTTAAGTAAATTTAAATTCGATCTTATTAAATGCGTGTTGCGCCCGCGCTTTTGTAATCGATCCTTTTTAGCTCCCGCACACATCGCGGTTCTCAGTAATATCTCGAGCCTAGGTCGTCCCCGCGCGGAGCCCTCGTGATATTATTATCGCGATACAGTGACTCACCTACATCACTTGAACACACATATGAGATCATCTCTCTCACACACGTGCACATATATACACATGGTGGGAGGGTTTTTTTTTTTTTCCCTCATCGAACTGAATCGAATAGTTTTAGTTCGTTTCAATCCGATATACACGTATTCATTTGTGAATCATGCAATTTCGATTGTATGGTTCACAAATGTATATTTGTATGAATAGCTTAGAATAGTTAGCTAGGACAGACGCGTCTTTTTCCAGGTAACAGCCCAAGCCGAGGTGTGCGTGCACCCTTGTGTATGTTACCTAAAACCCAAATCGGTTGTGTGCCGTAAGCGCCAACCTTAGTAGTCCGGTGAAGCTGTGAAGACCCTGCCGGGTCAATAGCGTAGTCAGTTCGAGAAAAAAAAAATCCACTTATCTATACTACAAATTGTCGACACCGTTTTAAACTCACATGAAGTCGACCTCTGTGTAAATAAAATGATAAATTTAAATGATTCTGCCATTGTGCTCGCGTCACGCAAATACTACTGGATATATTTCGATTATTTTTACTTCCCTTGGTCCTTATTTAAAAGCGAAAATTATAAATTACTAAATACTTAATTGTAAGAATATTAATTACATTATAAAACATTGTAAGGGGGTATTTTCATAAAAGGTACGCATTTTATTACTACAGTATAAGGCGTTACTTAGCGAGACTCAATAAACTGTGCCTTTACGATTCATGGAAAATAAGAGTGAAAGAATAAAAGAGGACAATAATAATTTTAATCAAAAACAATGAGATTGCTCTCGACGCAAATTGGTCTTCTTTTGTCATTAACATGAAGATGAAATGCTGTGATACTTGACAGAGCGAAGTGTCAGGCTACCACTTGCACCGTATCGTATTCTCGTTAATTCTATTGTTTTTTATTATTATACCCATTCCATTACTTTATTTTCTATTTAACGTTTTATAGTTCTTTACAGTAACTTTCAATGAAACGAATGTATTATTTTATTGTTGTAAGCGATATAATAGTGACCTTCGGAGGTAAAACAACTGCCAAGATATAAGGCAACCTAGTTTGGTAGTTAGAAGGTCAAAGAGTGTGTAGTTTGTTTCTATATAGTCTATGATATAAACAGTTAAATAATAACTGTAAATATTTAAGAAATAGTAATAATATTTTATGTATATATTCCTAATACTTTCTGCAGCTAAGTTTTAAGTAATGACTTTCAATTTAATCCAATTCTAAATATGTATGCAAATATATAGATACGTAACTTATAACTCTTATATTTGTGTCTAAAATAGTAGTTCTGTTTGAATTATAATAGACTTTTTACAAAAGTTATATTTATTTAAGTTTAAATAAATATAAAATGTAAAAAAATTGTTCAACGAATCATCCAACGTAATACAATAAACTGTCGACATCACAAATAAAATAAATCGATTTTTTTTTCAAATATAAGTGTACTTTAAAGATAAATGCGGTATTTATTTGGAAATCAATAAAATTATAATTATTTTAGTTATTTATTATTTTGTAATTACAACTATAATACCGACATTACAGAAAGTAATAAGTATATAATTGGCGATGTACAAAAGCTATGATGTGTTATTAGCTAAATGCTCTATGCTCAAAGAAAATTAGAACGTAAATAAGAAATTTAATCACGTTAATAGATTTGACGCCTAAATGACATGACATAACTACGTCTTTATTTCTAACTAGCTGTACCCGCAGCTCCGCACGCGTTTTTTAAAATCGTATTAAAGAATTATAGAATTGTGAGACTATGTACAATTACAGAAACGCTCTTTAAAGACAATTGTAAGTACGACGCGCACGCCACTAAAGGTAACATGTAACGTGTACATTAGATATATAAATACAAAGAGCGTGCCAAATGAGGTTTGTCATCAGCATAATATTTGGAACCATAACCAACCATATAACTACCTCAGTGCTCACTTACACTGTATAAGGAACTATTGAAACAATAACTATAAATATTATTATAAAGATTTATATTTACATTACATTTAATATACATTGCCCTTATTATAATTAAGATTTAGTGACTATACAAAAAATAAACGCTTGTCTGTTCCGCAACAAATTGTATTATGGAACTCTTTACGTAATACTCTTATTAGGAAGACCTCTATATCATTAATGTTATTAATAATTATAATGTCGAATTGTAAACAATAAGCCGATAATTATTTCTGTCATTAAAAATAAAGAATAAGTTGAAATCTTGCTAAATTTCATGCAGACAAAGTCGCGGGTAACAGCTAGCCTAAAATAGAATAACCACAATTACTTTTTATTAGGTTCGTTATCTACCATTGAAAGTCCCGTGAAAATCGATGTAACCGTTTTGGTGATAGCACAGCGGGCGAAGCCACGGTTAACAGCTAGTATAAACTAAAATTGCTTAAATTACTTTTTATAAGATCAAAATGTTCTATAAGTTTCGCATAAAAGACTTAAATTACAAAAAAGGGTCAAAGTGATCGCAAAAAGTAGTCGCTCCTCTGACCCTTTGAACTTTTATGAAAGTTTTATTTCTTATGAATTAAATAGAGAATAAAATTGTACATAAAGTACAAGATTATATACTTTTGTCAGTCCGATGTTATTTATAGGCTTACTATAGGAGGCAAACGAACAGGTGGATCACATGATGTTAAATGATCACCACCGTCCATAGACACTAACAACACCAGGGGAGTCGAAAGTGTATTGCCAGCCTGTATTTGGGAGAATGGGAGGGAGGGGGGAGGGGAAAGGGCAGGGCTCTCACCAACGCTCTTACTGACCGAACGAAACGCAACAATGCAAGCACTGTTACTTCATATCGGTTTCCTGTGAGAGGGTGATACTACCCCGGGCGAGCCGACCCATTCATACTGAAACCAGTAACAGTTTCAATTTGGCTATACCACCTACAAAAGTATATATAGCTAGAACTATTACTTCACCCAATTTCATCTAGAAACTGAACATAACATAACACATTTAACATATAAAATAATAATATCAAAGCAAATACTAATAAACAATAAAGAGAACCTTAGTTAAAATTTGTTCTAAAACTTTTAAAAGAATTTATCGGGATAATTAGGTCAAATACTAAGATCAAAATCAAATACAAATAAACCAGAAACGACTTATGATTGTCCTGTAAAAATATTAACGGCGTCTAACCTAACACCCAGTATACATCTATAAACATAAAGAGACATTAAAGAATAAATAAATGAAGCCCAAGCTATAATAATCTATACATATTATAAAAATGTAACTGACCGCTGTCTGTACATTAAGTATATATGAGAAAAACTATTATTAGGGGTGGTCAGTTACATTTTTATAATATGTATAGATTATTATAGCTTGGGCTTCATTTATTTATTCTTTAATGTCTCTTTATGTATATAGATGTATACTGGGTGTTAGGTTAGACGCCGTTAATATTTTTACAGGACAATCATAAGTCGTTTCTGGTTTATTTGTATTTGATTTTGATCTTAGTATTTGACCTAATTATCCCGATAAATTCTTTTAAAAGTTTTAGAACAAATTTTAACTAAGGTTCTCTTTATTGTTTATTAGTATTTGCTTTGATATTATTATTTTATATGTTAAATGTGTTATGTTATGTTCAGTTTCTAGATGAAATTGGGTGAAGTAATAGTTCTAGCTATATATACTTTTGTAGGTGGTATAGCCAAATTGAAACTGTTACTGGTTTCAGTATGAATGGGTCGGCTCGCCCGGGGTAGTATCACCCTCTCACAGGAAACCGATATGAAGTAACAGTGCTTGCATTGTTGCGTTTCGTTCGGTCAGTAAGAGCGTTGGTGAGAGCCCTGCCCTTTCCCCTCCCCCCTCCCTCCCATTCTCCCAAATACAGGCTGGCAATACACTTTCGACTCCCCTGGTGTTGTTAGTGTCTATGGACGGTGGTGATCATTTAACATCATGTGATCCACCTGTTCGTTTGCCTCCTATAGTAAGCCTATAAATAACATCGGACTGACAAAAGTATATAATCTTGTACTTTATGTACAATTTTATTCTCTATTTAATTCATAAGAAATAAAACTTTCATAAAAGTTCAAAGGGTCAGAGGAGCGACTACTTTTTGCGATCACTTTGACCCTTTTTTGTAATTTAAGTCTTTTATGCGAAACTTATAGAACATTTCTCTAACTGAAAAGGCTTTCAAAGTAACTTGATGTCAGAGTATGAATTAGAAAAATTATAGTCCTTTGTGAACAAAAAAATGTAGGATTGAGTTTAAAATAGAGATAATAAAGTGATCTCTAAAAATTTAATATTCTAAGTAAACTTTAAAGATTAGGCATAAAAATCATCGCTTTCTTTGATATAAACGACACTTTTATAGAAAACTGAAAAAAATAGTAGGTAGTTAATCGTTTTGAGTTTACAGTTTAAATCACGAGTAACGAGGCAATGGCGAAAGCGGGGTGGTAGGGTTCTACAGCCTGACTCGGTCGCAACCACCATGTATATGGCGAAAAAGGTATAGTGATTCGCTTTTGTGGGTCGCGTTTTGGGATCAGCCTGTGCATATCTAGTTTTTCGCAGGCCGGCATGACAGCTGCGACCCGCGATGGATAGTGTGTCACTCGGTGGTCGCCATTGTTTATGGATTGTACTGTGCTTACTATCAGGCACAGTGCAGTCATTCTACCGTGCGACTATAAAAAGAAAGTCAAGAGCACAAATATTGAGGTATTAAATGAAAATATAACCGTACCAAAGAGATTTCACTTACCCTATAAGTAATTTGTGGCTTCTTTAAGAGTCTAATAAAGGTATCTAACCCATTCAGCTCCTAGTCAGCATCGAATCGTTTTAATGTATATCTTAAGTTACCTTTTTTTTTACATGGGGAAATCATACGGATATCCACCCTAGGGTGGGGTATGTACGTCTTGCACGGACTAAAACCCCATGGTGCCTCCTTACCCCTATTTGGCCGGAGAGCAGGACCTGCCTACGGCACTGCATCTGCCTACCCGGCAGGTGCCGGCTCCTCATAAGGTGCCCCCTCTGTGGCCTGAGTGGGTCAAGGTAGTAGATCCCTCAGGGAGGGGTGGGTGTTAACATCAGGTGACCCACCAGTCCGTTTGCCTCCTATAATAAAAAAAAAATAGTAACAAAGAAAATGTGACCAAATCTTCACTTTACAGTACGACCATGTAAGGAAACAAAATGTCAACTAAAGGTCAATTCTGTCAATATTTTTGAAGACCGTTCTACTGTCTTCCTTGTTATTCATTAACTCTCTTTGTTATATCAAGATATTTTGACCCAAATTTTTCACTCTTCCACAAGATTTTTTTAACATTTTCATTTCATACAATTCTTGTCCTGATAATACCAAATACAACAAGAAAGAATTAACCAAATAGATTCAGCCGTTCTGAAGTGATGCGCTTATATTCGACGACGGGTATAATTTATTTACATAGATGTTTTAATTACATGCTTATTATTATTATTAAAAAAAAATTCTATTATAGTTTTCATATTTTATATTATTATATTGGTTTATTGTATTTAATATTATATTATTATTACTGAAAAAAATACCCGAAAATGCAGTCCTCGGGAATTGTCTAAAGTTGGCTAGTTTTCTGTTACATATAAATGGCAATATAACAAGCAAACCATAATCTTGAAGAACTTCCTTTTTAACCGGAACGGTGGTGCCGCTCAAACAGATACTATAAATAGCCTACCCGAGCTAAAGCCTACAGAAAAAATGTAAGGCTAAAAGATCCCATCAGAATTCGTTACTATATAATAATAATCATAAATACAACGGTACAACAAAATAATTCCAAGGAGGGTTGATGTCAGGCAGGCGGCCGATCGTAAAAATTAAGCTAAATCATATACCACAACATGACAAACATGTTGTACCGACCCTACTTATGTGGCATAAGGGTAAGAAGAAAAAGAGTTTTAATTACATGCTGAGGTTTATGATCCTATAAGTAATCATTTAGACCAATATCGCTAGTAATAGTTGTCAATAAGGTACTAGATACCCCCTTGAAACACAACTAGAGGAACGTATTAAAATACATGACGCAAGAAAACGAGAGCTTATAGCCCTGGAAATCCAAACGGATCTCCAAAACACAAGACGAAGATACCTTCGAATGTTCTCAAGTGTTCTCGAAGCTTCTTTGTTTTAAACTACTCAGATCGTCAGGTATTTAAGTGACAAATAATAATCAAGTATATTGTGTAGTCTACGACATTAAACCCAGGACATGCCATTGGTCCTCTACGACGTAAATGTGTAAACATTGCGACACCAATCCCTGGAATTAGTGTCAGCTAGTCTGCGACGTCACGTGTAAACACTGCGCCATTCGTCCAGAAGGTTCCTCGCCCACGATGTCTGGAAACACTAGTATTAAGTTTTGTGAAATAAATATATTAAAAAAAAAGGAAGTTTCTGTTATTTTTCTCGAACAATATATATTTTTTTAATGTCATAGCAGGCAAATGAACAGGTGGGTCACCTGATGTTAAGTAATCACCACGGTCCATAAACACTAACAAAACCAGTGGAGTCGAAAGGGCGTTCCCAGCCTGTGTTTGGGGGAAAGGGAGGGAGCGGGGAGAGGGGAGGGGAGGGGAGGTGATGGGTGAGAGACGAGGGTGGTACTACCCCGGGCAAGCCGACTCATTCATGCTGAAACCAGTAATAGCTTCAGCATTGCTCTACCACCTACAAATATACGCGGAATATATAAAAAAAAGATAAATATCTATGTGCTTGTTTGGACTTGACGAAACAATTGGAGTCCCTTATATTATATATTCTATAGTAGAATTATATGATAAGAGTCAGATGGTCATAGATGTTAAAAATATCTTTAATGGTGGGTAGACAAACGCCAACGTAGTCACTTGGGTAGACACTTCACTTAACTTCAGTAACTTATACGATAAGAAATTTAAATTACGCTTATGATATGATAAGATCAACAATCGCTGGTCACATACTGTAATCAGCACCTCTGAATGTTATGTTGAGGCCAATGGACCTGAAGTATAATACATTAGCTTTTGCCCACGGCTTCGGTCGCGATCTCGATTCGTATCGAACGAATCTAGATTTCGTATATGCCAAATGTAATTTCAAAATACATTTATAACGTTAGTCAAAATTGTCACAACCTTATTTTAAATGAAAATGTAACAAAAACAATCGAATCAATCATAAGAACTGCCGACAAAAGCAAATGTATTGTGATCTCTTTTGAATTTTAAATTCTACTTAATTCTTTTGAATAAAACAATAAAAATAAAACTCATAGGACGCGTGCGGTGACGATGACGCGATTTTTACGCTTTTTGTTTACCCAAAAAGTACACATATATACATAGTATACATATAGGCCCATGGAAAGCGTTCGGTGACGATGATGATGATTTTTGTTCACCCAAAAAGTGCTTAAGAAGTTTTCACTTTAATTATCAAATCCTTTTATATTTATATGTAATAACTCATATCAAATATAGATACCTGAGATTAATCACATTCGAAGTATCGAAGCTTATCTTGAAGAACAATAGGCACGCAAAAGGGAACTAGGTAGGTATTTTGATTCGAATTTGTCTCGCAACAACTGAAATAGTTTATCACTCGATTCCACTGGAAATGTAACATTTCAAGAATTCGCGTTTCTTTTCTTTATGAACGCTCGGAGCTCCGTCGACCAGTGAAATATCACCCCGTTTCAATAACGCCTGGAATTCGAATTTACTTTAGAGTTTTTCGCTTATTCCCATTAACATTGTTTGAATCACAATCTGGTTCAAATAATCTAAGTTACATTTACAAATATAAATACGTACAAATGCGAACGCATTCTTTGTAAAATGCTTATTGAAAATGTAGAGTTATATTTATTTTCGTGTATAATATAAATGAACTAGTTGATACCCCTGGCTTTTTGTGCGTTGTTTATTAGCTTGGTGCTATATCTTAAGTAGAAAGGAAAAACAAAAGAATGAAAGCAAAAAAATTTGCTTACAATATTTCTTTGTAAATCCGTTTACTTCCCGTCTCCGACGCATGCGCACGACACTGCTTGCTCCACATTTCCACGGCAAGAAAACACAATGCTAAAGGCACACACAAACACAGTATTTCTAATAATCATAATTTCTTAAAACTCCAATAACTTTGTATTTGATAAAGATACCGTGATATATCTATTCTATATATACATAATAAAAATGAAGTGTCTGTATGTAATATCAAAATAATATTTTTTGACTGATTGGGTGTGAAAGTATACACGCTTCTGATAACAAAAATGCAATTTTTAAAATTTTTGTCGGTGTGTCTGTCTGTCTGTTTGTTCCGGGTAATCTTCGAAACGGCTTAACCGATTTTGACGGGAATTTCACTGGCAGATAGAAAAAATTACAGCGCGTTACTTAGGCTACTTTAAATTAGACTATCTGTTAATCGTGGCTTCGCCTGCAGTGCTATCTACGAAACGGTTCGACAGTTTTTATGGGATTTTCACTGTCAGATAGCGGACATTATAAAAAGTAATTGAAGCAATTTTAGTTTATACTAGCTGTTAACCGTGACGTCACCCGCAATGCTATCTCTAAAACGGTTCGATCGATCTTCATATAATTTTCACTAACGGATAGTTGATCTTATAAAAAGTAATTTAAGCAATTTTAGTTTATACTATCTGTTAACCGTGACTTCGCCTGCAATGCCATCTTCAAAACGGTTACATCGATTTTCACGGGACTTTCACTGGTAGATAGCGAACCTTAAAAAAAGTAATTGTGGTTATTCTATTTTAGACTAGCTGTTACCCGCGACTTTGTCTGCATGAAATTTAGCAAGATTTCAATTCATTCTTTATTTTTAATAAGAGAAATAATTATCAGCTCATTGTTTACAATTCAACATTATAATTATTAATAATATTAATGATATAGAGGTTTTCCTAAAAAGATCTTAGATTATAAACGTATTACGTAAAGTGTTCCATAATACAATTTCTTGCGGAACAGACAAGCGTTTATTTTTTGTATAGTCACAAAATCTTAATTATAATAATGGCATTGTATATTCATTATAATGTAAATGTAAATCTTAATAATAATATTTTAAGTTATTGTTTCGTTAGTTCCTTATACAGTGTAAGTGAACACTGAGGTAGTTATATAGTGGGTTAAGGTTCCAAATGTGTTGCTGATGACAAACCTCATTTAGCAAGCTTTTTGTATTTATATATCTACTGTACACGTTACATGTAACCTTTAGTGGCGTGCGCGTCGTACTTACAATTGTCTTTAAATAGCGTTTCTGTAATTGTACATAATCTCACAATTCTATAATTCTTTAATACGATTTATAAAAACGCGTGCGCAGCTGCGGGTACAGCTAGTTTTTAATAAGTGTCTAAGTTACTAAGCGTCTAAGAAGTAAAACTAAAAATAAAATTAAAATGTATTCAATCGATTTTGCGTGATACGGGTACAACCGCTAAACTCTCTCATTTTAATTATATAGATAAAATATATAGAACATTATTTCACACATTAACTAAACATGCTTGTAATAAGGTCATTAAATAAAAATATTTTATTTATTTTAGGCTCTGATAAGATACTAATGAATGTTAAAACACTTCCACCGATTCAGAAAACAACCCGGTCATCGAGAGAAAATAGCAAGAAACTTGATCTGGTACAAATGTTTTTTTTTGGCGTGGAAATTTCCATTTGCATTTAATAAGTTCATTCAAGAACAACAAGATACACTATAATACAAAAGGTTTATATTATGATAAACGGTATTGTTACTATATCTATGTATCTTAACGCCTGAACTAGGCCGAGCCTGTATCTCAGACGCTAATCTCTTTCTGTGACGTATTATAGCGTGCCATAGATGACTTACAAACATTTTAAATTAATTACATCATAATATATGGATATATCATAATACTGTGATAAATATAATATTTATCAACATACATAATATACGAGTACATATTAAATTTGGATGTGTCTAACTGGTTTTTATATAATAAGTGTGTATGTGTATGAATGTATATAAATATGCCTAATCTATACTAATATTATAAAGAGGTAAAGTTTGTGAGTTTGTGACGTTGTAAGGGGTAATCTCAGGAACTACTGGCCCGATTTAAAGAATTATTTGAGTGTTATATAGCTCATTTATCGAGGAAGGCTATAGGCTATATATCATTATGCTAAGACCAATAGGAGCGGAGCACCAATGAAGAATGTTTCAAAATCGGGGTTTTTTCCTCTTGAGAGCTCCGTTGCGTGTTAGCGTTAGCCCAAAGTAACTCCACGCGAACGAAGTCGTGGGCAGAGGCTAGTTTACTATATACTCGTATACAGATATTTAACACTCACACAAAAGTAACTGCTTTATTCATCACTTAAAAGTCAGAACCATATGTTAAGATCGACCCAGCACCTCACAGGTCTATAATATAACTTAGTAGAAGTACCACCATATCGGGAGGTTAATAATGGATCGTTTACATACTACTATTAAGTAATAATTAAGTATGATAATAATTACATACATTTCATTAAATACTCGTTTTTATATAAATGTATGTGTGTATTATAGTGTATTAATTAATAAGAAGAATTTGAGGTTTATTGTTCTATTCTGATATAAGCATTATGGAAATCATTATAGTTATTTTTTTGTTTCTTTCGAAATTTTTCTTCGTGGCCGAAGCAGAGATGAGGAAATCCACAGAAGAGCGATCACAGTCCACAGAATTGGTAGACGTAAGTGCTTATAAACTGAGTTGTTTGTAGAACGGGGGATCGTTATAGGATGAAGGATTCTTCAGTAGAGATCACGCATTGGCAAAAGCAGCGTATATGGATACATAGCAAGATGGACAATAACTTAGTGAATATTGCTAGAACACGCTAAACACGAACTGCGATTGTACTGGTATTTGGTTGAGAATTATGTCAAGCATTTGGACGTCTATTTGCTGAATGAATTGATAAGATTGTATAATTTAAATACTAATAGGGCTCTTATCCTAAGACGTCCTTAAGTATTGTCAGTAATGTTACGTAAAGCTCGTTTAGGAACCTTCATTATGATTAGTCAAGAATAGTATTGGATAATAAAGACTTAAGTGTAATCCTCAAAGCGGCCTTTGACGTAAAACAATGTCTTGTCTTTATAATTGTTATTAAATTGAACGAAAATTTTGAAATCACTTGAGAAGAAATTCGCAGTAGTGACAAAACGCGGAGTAAATGTCATCGCTAGCCACCAATTAACGTCGCGAAAGCATTTTCCAACTCTTAACGAGCTGTGTAGGTGTTCCTTTGAAAATATTTTAATTATACAACAAAACTTACTTAGACCCGTGGAGTCACTCGCATTTGATTTTTAAAATGTTAAGTTATTATCATGCTTCAACTTATTTTCTATAAAGCACGAATATTGCGTAAGGATCCATATCTGTGACTGAGCATAGGTATTCATAACTCGGCCTTTCTCGATAATGTCCGATTTCTCTCAGGTGGCCAACCGACCACTGGCTACGCCAGTCCGCGCCCCGCCACATGGTCATCCGGCAGTATAATTTCATTTTCATTTAACGTATTTTTTTACCTATATTTTATATGATAAATGCTGCATTCCAAAAGGGTCGTAGCCTGATTTTAAATAAGCCATGGTTTTTCTCAACAGATACATTGTGAAATGTAAAAATAATATTTGAAGTATTACTTACTTGAGCTTTATAATATTAACTATGGATTATATTCGAAACGATAGAAAAATTACTGCCAATGCTCATCTTCTATTCATTCAATAGGTTGAGTCATATAGCAATGTTTTAAGAAAAGGAAGTTGTGAAAAGGATCGACGTGACTCGAATGTGATATAGAGTGATACCCACCCGCCACACCGGCTTGAAAAAAATTAAAAATAATACAATTTTTTGAGTACAAAAACAAATGGGATGAGTTTTTATGTAAGCGGATATGAATGATACGGCGACAATCCCTTAAGAGGAAAACATGTTTTTATTAAAACCTCCAAGGTCTCGGCGCCTCTGAGATTTTGTCTCTGATTTATCATACACATCAAAAGAAAGTTCGCTTTTCGTACATGATGCTTGTACGCGTATTTATCATTTCTGATGTAAAAATTTAAGAAATATTTATCTTACATTTATAATCTGTTTATTCTCATCTTCGTGTTCTTCATTGGCATTTCCTATATGGATTTAAAATCCATATAGAGCAACTAACTATAACAGAGCTACGTGGCGTGATATCTTGCTAACATAGGCATTTATACATCAATCTTTCAACGTAATTCTTTGTCGCCATTGAACTCGTCCTCAGCCCCCGATACCCCGCGCCGTATCACATTTTATTATATTGTTCTTGCATAGCCTTACTTTTTTAATTATATTTTAACTGGTACTTTCTCCACCGCTAAGGGTTGTAGCATGTTTTCTTAGACATACTATAGCTTTCTCCACAAATTGAGCAATAGGATTTTTCTACTGATTAGTAGTTCCAAAAATTATTGACTTCAAACAAAATGCAAACTATCTCTTGACCATTTATAAAGATAGAAATAGATTAATAGAATAATAGATTAATAAAAGTATCAGATATTGTCCTGTAGGAGAGTAAATAGATTTTAAATAATTAATTAATATATCCATACGAATTTGTTACTTAAATGTGATAATGCGCAACAATTCTTTATAAGTCGAAGTTTAAATCTTTAAACCTATTTTATTTTTCTGGAATCGCAAAATTACGGAATCCTTTCTTGGCAAAAAGTTTAAATGGATCCTTAATGCGATCAGACTCGGGTAAGTATTTCGCTAATGTTAAACGGAATTCGAGCAATCTGATTGCTTCAATAAGTTCCGGACAGTTTCCTTTCATGCTTTAATTATTTAGAATTCCAACGATCTCCTGCTTTGTACGCGATATTAAGCATCATTTTTTTAAATCTAAGTTTATTACTTATACTTAGTATCGTTCCATATTCAATGGTATGTCGAATTTCAATCAGACTAGTTCCTTTAAAATATAGAAAGGAGAATATTTTTCAAGTAAAAGGGAATTTGATTGTATTCCCAAGATATAATTAGATTCGGCTCTCTCGCTCATAATTTCTCGCATCGATAAGCGCTTATAACCAACAAATAATATAATAAGACTTTACAGATTTCTAATATCTCATAGATTATCCTAACTTCTGTATCAGTTCTCATAGTTTGCGGTACAATAAAATTGTTAGTTGAACTATTAATGGTTCAATTGTCTGCTGTATGCTCCTCACGTATTCGACTTACATTGATAAATGTTCAGGACGATATACAAAATGATAAAAATATATGTACATGGGACTTGGAGAAATTATTTTATACGTTACTAGCCGACCCGTGCGACTTCGTCTGCACCAAAACGGTTATCACCGGTTTCAATTGTATTTTTAAACCTAAAACCCAATTGCAGCCACACCTACAGTTTCCCATTGTAAATCCAAACTATCAAGGGGCTCACTCAAACATTTACCCAGATGGTATGTAAGAAATCTTTTAAAATAAGCCTTCAACCCGTTCGTAGCGTCATCGACGGGGTTCAATTAAGATAAAAACTAACCTACAAATATTGGCGGTAACGTAAAAAAATAACTCGAGGGGTCTATGGACCCCAGTTGGAACCTAATTACTTTCCCTTTTTTCTAGACGTTTACTATACAGTCAGTATAGTTTAGATTATAAAATATCAAGTTGATAGAGTTGAATTGTAAATTAAACGATAAAAATATTTATAAAATAAATAATAATAAATTAAACACTAAATGATCTGGGATACTCAAGTTAATAAAAGTTAATACATCAAAAGGTAATCCTTGAGTTGGTTTGTTATTGAAATGAAAATTATATGTATATATATATATTGTATACACTCTCTCTCTTTCTTTTTATCTGTCACGACACCTAACCTACTGTACATAGAATCTGCATATCCACAATACGTAAAAATAAAATTAAATAATAATTTCTACCACTTACTTTATCATAACTACATTCTACTTGAATCAAAACTTTTTCACACTCCATTGTGTTGAAGAAAACTATAAATATGAAAAAATATGAGAATCGCGTTGACGCGTCAAATGTCACTTGCCTGTAACTATTCGCCGGCTACGCGTTGCTGTGGCCCAGTTAAAGAAGAAAGAAATTCAAAATCAATACGTGGCGCCATCTATAAAATATCTATAACAGTCGGCCCCATAGTTTTCTGCCAACAAACTAATTTAAAGCGCCATCTGTTTGAGGCTGATATTAATCAACATTGACAATAATTTAATTTGTAATTAAAAGGTATTGAGGCCATTAATCGAAATATAAATTATCTTATCTCTCAAGGTGGACTAAATTACACATTTCAGAGGTGATAGAGCCACGCTGAGGCTATTACTGATTTCAGAATGAATGGGTCGGCTCGCTCGGGGTAGTACCACCCTCTTACAGACACACAGACGTGAAGTAACAGTGCTTGCATTGCTGCATTGCGTTCGGTCAGTGAGAGCGCCGGATAACGCACCTCCCCAACTCCTCCCCCCTTCCCACTTCCTCTCCATTCCCCCAAACACAGCGTGGCAACGCACTTGCGACTCTGCAGGTGTTGCAAGTGTCTATGGACGGTGGTGATCACTT
>MU163739.1:220990-263459 GCA_015888305.1 Antheraea pernyi | reverse complement strand
CTACAGCTTTAGTTTAGTGCAGCACTGCCTGCACGATAAAGATAGCGATAATTATGGCAGCGTATGTTATCACCGCATGTATTTAAGATGGCGTCGTTAATAAAATGAAATATGTTCTCTGGAATGGAAAAAATAAAATGGTTTGAAATCAATTATTTTTATTTATAAAATATATCATCGGGCACATTATTGTATATAAAAAAATATCAAGCTGTAATAAATTCATGATTTTAATAGCGTTTAATAGTTACTGAAAAAAAATTGTTCCTAAATGTATTTATAAATCAAAATTTTGACCTGTAAAAGTGTGATGCGCTTTAAAAAACACAACGTTAACTGGCTACCAGGTATCCTAAATCCTGTTTGGAAGGGCATAATAAATCTTCATATTAAAGAACCAGCATTTCTAAAATTTTCATTCTTCCAACGTTGCTGGCTCTTGTTCTAAGGTGTCGCAAAAAATTACCAAAATCCATTAAGAATTTCATTAACCACAAAGTTTTGTTTTTCCTTATCCTGGAATACTCCCTCCATTTTATTGGACAAAAAGTTTTTTTAAGGTAGCATAGGGAAATATAGCTTAATTTTGTAGCTAACCTGTCTGCTATATATAGCACAAAGAAAATTTACCAAAATTCGTCAAGAATATCATGAAATACATTTTTTTTACTTTCGTCCGTTATCCTGGAGAATCCCTTGCGTTTTATGAGATAAAAAGTATTTTATATAATTTTAGAATGTTTTGTTTTTCACTAACTTTTAAACGCTACTAAAACGTGAATTTATTATTGCCAGACATTTTTGATATTAACAATAATGTGCCCGATGCAATTTTTTGTAAATAAAGAAGTATGTTCAAACCATGTTAAGATATCTGTAATTTTATTGAAGTTATATTTCTTTTGGCGCGTTAGGGAAAAATGATGAGAGTAAATTTTTACGTTGCGCGCACACACCGTCACGAAAAACCGACACCCTGAAGTTAGCTATAGTCAACATTTTGTTTCTTTGTATTTGTTGTTTGTATTTCTTTATATTAAAACTTTCATTGTATTAAATACCTTTTTTTTATTGTTAGTGTCGTTTTTTCTACAAACGTAGAATAAGGCGCAAGATAAAATTTTTGAAAAGATTTTTACTTGTTACGCCAAAGAAGTATAACTTCTAATGCGTGTACATAAGTACACACACATACTTTTTTTTAATATTATTTTATTTCAACATAAAAAAGGGTAAATTAAAAATATAATGTATTTTTTTATGTCATAGGAGGCAAACGGACAGGTGGGTCACCTGGTGTTAAGTAATAACTACCGTCCATAGACACTTGCAACACCAGGAGAGTCGTAAGTGCCTTGCCAACCTGTGTTGGAGGGGGAGGAAGCGGAAGGGGAGAGGAGGAAGGGGAAGAGAGGTGGGCCTCTCCGGTGCTCTCACTAATCGAACGAAACGCACTAATGCAAGCATTGTTACTTCCCGTCGGCTTTTTGTTAAAGGGTGGTACTACCCCCGGGCGAGCCGACCCATTCATCCTGAAACCAGTAATAGCTTCAGCGTGGCTCTACCCCCTACCAAAACCTATGTATAGAATAACTTAGTTATAACTCTAGCTTAGCGCAACACTGGCTGTATAATAAAGATAGCCATAATTGTGGAAGAGCCTGGTTAACAAAATGAAATATGTTCTTTGCAAGGGAAAAAATAAAATGGTTTGAAATGAATTATTTTGTTTATAAAGAATATCACCAGGCACATTATTGTCAATAACAAAATTGTCTGGCAGTGAAAAATTCATGTTTTTAATAGCGTATAAACGTTAAACTTATAAAAGTTACTGACAAAAAATGTTCCTTAAATTATTTATAAATCAAAATGTTGATCTGTAAAGGTGTAATTCGCATTAAAAAATACAACGTTAACCGGCTACCAGGTATCCTGAATCGTGTTTGGAAGGGCATAATATATCTTCATATTAAAGAACCAACTTTTCTCAAATTTTCGTTCTTCCAACGTTGCTGGCTCTTATACTAAAGTGTCGCAAAAAAGTTTAGTTTCGTTATCCTGGAGAACCCCTTGCGTTTTATGGGTCAAAAAGTATCCTAAATGTAACCTTGTAATGTACAGATTTGGCTTTGTTACAGTTTTATTATAGTATAGATAAATAAATAAATCTTGTCACCTTTGTTTAGTAAACATTTTTTTATACAATGAAATAAATGTAACAACATAAGTGACAGTTTCGTCTACATAAATGTTTCATACGTGGTCAATAATTACGTACAGCAATGTCATGTAGGCGTAGCTCAGTTGTAACGTACGGGGCTTTATATGTTTCGACGGAGCCGACGGTTCGAATCACGGTGGTCGTTTTTTTTGTTTTTTTTTTTTTGAAGTAGCATATGGAAATATAGCTTAATTTTTTAGCTAATCTGTCTGCTATATATAGCACAAAGAAAATTTACCAAAATTCGTCAAGAATATCATGAACTACATTTTTTTTACTTTCGTCCGTTATCCTGGAGAATCCCTTGTGTTTTATGAGATAAAAAGTATCCTAGATGTAACCTTGTAATATTGGTTATTACTGTGCCAAATTTCGTCTAAATTGGTTCAGTACTTTCAGAGTGATGCGCGTTCACAGGGACAGACATACAGACAGACAGACAGACAAAAATTTTAAAAGGGTCATTTTTGGCTTCTATATCGACAAGCCCCCCATCAAAATTTTCAAAAAATATTTAATGTACAGATTTGACCCTACTATAGTTTTATTATAATATAGATTATTCGTTTTTAAAACGTGGCATTATTTTATTGATCCTTTTCTCTATATTTCTCTATTCCCTAGTTCGTCAATTTAGATTATTTTTTTCCAAAATTTTATCTAGTATATACATCTAAGAAACAAAAGTAACAAAAACGTGTTGAAGGGTAATATTATTTTGTCATAATTGTTGATATCGGGAAAGTCTTTATCCAAAAACGAGTATTTACATACATATCTTCCAGTCTATTACATTTTTTAATATATTTTAATCAATCATTTTCTCTTTGTGTAACGTAATCATAATTAAATATTAAATCTGTCTATTGAAATGTATTTTGTTTTCATATTGTAATAACTGCCTACTCCGGCTCCGTATCTCCGTACTAACCAAGAAACAAAACGAGATCAAATCTTGGAAAACTGATTTTATATGGAGATTATTGTTACCCATTTTTTGAGTTTTGAGTACGTTTTTTAAATATGTGCTTCCTACAAACCAAATTCACAATCACAACAAAAAAATAATTAGTTCCATTTATTTTTCTTTTTCAAATAATATCAATTATTATTTATTAGAAAAGAAACGACAAAAGGAACATAATATACTAGCTATAACGTAAATGCAATCTGTTAAAATTAATTATCGCTAATTACAGTCGATTATAGCATTTATCATGACAATAAAATACAGATCCACCGTACAATACAGAAGATAATAATAATATAGAACATAAAGATACAAAAGATACAATTAAGAAATATAAAAATAAACAAAAATATAAAATAGAAATGACCTAATAAACTATAAACAATATAAAGCTAATAATTTCCTAGTTTTGGTTTTGATTTCAAAGACCCCATAAAGACTGTTCGCTTTTCCGGAATACAAACTGAGAAAGCGAAATATTTAAAGCAAACTGCAGTACAATGGTACTATGACATGCGTCAAATCAAAAATAAAAAAAGCGGATGCGTTCAAGTTGCTAATAACAATTTGAAGTTGTGTTCATAATTACAGAAAAAGAAAACTGATATTTCGGACTTTCCGTGTAATTTTTCCAAATTTTCTCTCCATAATAACCTTCCTCAGAGTTCAAGGAATAAATCAAATAAAAAATTACTCGAATTTGACCAGCCGTCTTCGAGCTTTGCGCTTAGCGTCATTATTAATAACGCAAGTTGTATCGATGTGATACGGTCTATCTGCATCATCCTGGTGGGACCTATTTACACAGTTCCACCAGCACCTTCAATTACAATAACTTTTGATAGTGTGAACCGATTTTAATGAATCCAAGACTAAATGTTACTCAAGGATATGCTTTATGATTTTCTTGTTGAGGTTTTATTGTGAACACAGTACTTCAGCAGTTCGAACAAATAAACAGACAGACAAAAAAACCATTGAAATGTATTTTATTACTTATTCCTAGACACAGGCAACTACTTTCTTTGACAAAAGTCTAAAAAGTACATGCACATTAGATTAACATTCTTATTAAATGTATGTGGCTGTCAATCCGACATAATTTTTTTTTTTATACGTGGGGAAATCCCTTATGGATACGCCACCCCCTCGGGGGAGAGGGTGGGTTATGTCCGACTCGCACGGACTAAACCCCACGGTGTACCGTCCGACCGTATTGTTGGGGCGGCAAGGGATCGATCTATGCTTCTCCCCTTGAAGAGCCGCCCCAACGGTCCTCCCGGCGGAAGGTGACCGCCGGGCTCCTACCTATAGAGAGGCAACCGGGTACACACCGGCTGCCCCCCCTCGTCCGCCGAACCTGTGCAATGAGGAGATGGGCCCCCCGGCCCATCCCCTCAGGTCCGGCTACGGTGGCGGGAGGAGTTGGGCAAAGCGCCGCCTCCTCCCGCCGGTCCTCCGTTGGCGGAGAGGGCCACTTAGAGGGTCTACCTCGCGGGCCCTCTCCGCCGCCTCCTTCTGCGAGATGACCTCCTCGCAGAAGGAGGCCATCGCTCGCCAAGCATGTTCGCTGCCGAGCATGGCCAAAACCACGCTCGGCAGCGACAAATTCCCTCCTACATTCCCCACCGCCGCAGCCAGAATGCGGCGCTGCCCCTCCCACGCAGCACACTCGGACAGAGTGTGCTGCGCGGTGTCCTCATCAGCGCCGCACTCGTGACATGCGGCGGTCGGCTCCCTGCGTGCGATATGGTGCAGGTACCATCCGAAGCAACCGTGCCCGGTGAGTACCTGCACCATCCGGAACGTCAGGGAGCCCCACTCCCGTCCCATCCACTCCCGCAGGACCGGGCGGACGGCATCCACTGTATGACGCCCATAGCGCGCGTCCACCAGGTCCTGCATCCACCTCTCGACCGCCACCTCCCGGATCTCCCGCCTCTTAAACTCAACTTCCCTGAGAGCCGGAGGCTCACCACTACGCTTTCTCGCCGCCGTGTACTGATACACAGCGGCGAGGACACCCGCCTCCAGCTCCCAGGGTAGGGAGCCGGCGAGCGTGAAAGCCGCCGCCGAGGACACCGTGCGGTATGCCCGGATCGCCCTCAGTGCCACCGTGCGCTGCGCCTTACGCAGCGCGCGCACGTTGTCGGCACTGAGGGCATCAGCCCACACTGGTGCCCCGTAGGCGGCCATCGCCCGCACGACTCCTATATAGAGTCGGCGACACCCAGCACTCGGCCCCCCTATGTTGGGGAGCAACCGGCCGAGTGCCGCCGCCGCCCCAACAATTCGCGGTCCGAGCCCCGCAAAATGGGGCTCGAACCGCCAACGCCCGTCCAGGGTGAGGCCCAGATATTTCATCTGGGCCCGCACCCTGATCCGGGCGCCCTCCACCATAATATGGGCCCCAGGTGGTGGCCCTCGCCGAGGCCCGTGGAAGAGTAGGGCCTCGGTCTTCTCGAGGGCCACCCTGAGGCCCAACCTCCTTATGCGCCTGACCACGAGGGTTGTGGCCATCGTGGCCAGGTGCACCAATTCCCGCCAACCTCCCCCCCGGGCTACGACTAGGGTGTCATCCGCGTAACAGATGAGGCGCGCTCCATATGGGAGCGCGCCGCGGAGCACCCAGTCGTAGCCCAGGTTCCACAGGAGCGGCCCCAATGCCGACCCCTGTGGAACTCCTCTCCTGGTGACTCGTCGGATCATACGTCCGTCGCCATCCACGTAGGCGACCTCCCTATCTTCGAGATACGCCTCCAACAGCCGCCGCAGGTACGGGGGCACTCCGAAATATCGGAGCGCCTCCCGTATAACTCCATGCGGCAGGCTGTTGAAGGCGTTGGCGATGTCCAAAGACACCGCCAAGACCCTCTCCCCCTGGGAGGTCGCTTCAGTGGACAGCGACTTCAGGAGGCACAGAGCGTCAATTGTAGAACGCCCTGCCCGGAAGCCGAACTGCGCGTCCGCCAGATTTGGCCCCACTCTCTCCAGGTGCTGGACGACCCGGAAGGAGACAATCCGCTCCAAAGCTTTCCCGGCGTCGTCCAGCAGGACGAGGGGCCGGTATGCAGACGCGCAGTCCGGAGGGCGGCCCTCCTTCACCAATAGGCAGAGCCGCCCGAGCTTCCAGGGCTTCGGGAACTGCCCGACCGATAAACATTTGTCGAACAGTTCCCGAAGCCACCCCCCTAGATGACCCAGCATCAGGCCGAGCACCCGACCCGGGACCCCATCAGGGCCGGGCGCTCTCCGACGGTTGAGGAGACGCTCAACAGCCCTCCCCATTTCCTCCTCCGTTATTAGGGGGGGAGGACCGTCAAGCACCTCCTCGACTACCGCCCGAGGCGGAGGCATGAGAGGAGCTGATAGCAGCGGAGGGTCGGGGAATAATTCTCCCACGACCCTCGCCACCAAGTCCGGCCGAAGGGTCTCCGTCACCGGGGGCGCCCAAGATCGCAACTTCTTTCGCACGATCCGGTATGGGCGCCCCCAAGGATCCCCCTCCACCGTTTGGAGTAGCTCCTCCCATGCAGCTTCTTTTGCCCGGCTGATGGCAGCCTGTAGGGTTTTCCTACACTCCCTGTAGCTACCATACAGCCGGGCCTCCGCCTCAGGGTCACGGTGCCGCCGTCGGCGACTGCGCCCGAACAGCCGCCGGGCCGCGGAGCAAGCCGCGCGGAGCTCTGCGAGCTCCGGCGACCACCAGTACACCGCCCTCTTGTTTGTTGGGCGGTGCACGCTCCGCGGCATCGACGCGTCGCAAACCTCCGTGAGGGCACCACGGAGGCGGGCTGCAGACGCGTCGACGTCTTCCCTTGTGGGAGGGGGCATGGCCCAGGCCTGGACGATGGCCGCCTCTTCCGCTAATTCTCGGTTGAGGCGGCTCACCGCCCAACAAGGGAACCTCGCGCCCCTCCGGGGGCGGGTACCAGTACCGGCTTGAGAGGTGGAGACCTCGAACCTAATGTACCTGTGGTCCGATAGGGTCTCCACCTCTTCAAGCACCCTCCACCCCCGGACACGGTGTGCGACAGACGGGGTGGCGAAAGTGACGTCTACCACCGACCCACCGTTATGTCGCACACACGTGTGGGCGTTCCCCTGGTTGAGGAGGGACAGCCCCAATTCGGCTGCCCACTCCTCAACAGCCATGCCCCGCAGGTCCGTGGCTGCCGCTCCCTTGGTCCTGGACTTGGCGTTTAAGTCGCCCAGGACGACCACAGGGAGCGGCGACAACCGCCTTACCGCCCCCTGCAAGGAGTCGAGATAAGCATCGAACTCCCGCAGGGGTCTGTTAGGGGAGAAGTATGCCCCCACAATGGCGTACTCTCCCCAGACGGCTGCCACGAAACCTGCGCTCCGCTCCCTAACCACCAGGGACGAACCTGAACCAGCCATGATCACCACGGAGCCATCGCGATCCCCAGCCCATTGCGGCTGGGAGGGAACGTAATAAGGCTCCGCAGCGACCGCGAGCCCGATGCCCCACTCCGCCACTGACTGCACAAAGAGATCTTGTGCAGCGGCGGAGTGGTTCAGGTTCGTCTGGAGGAAGTTGCAATTGGTGTGCGCCATCACTGGTCCATTGCAACTTCCTCCTGCCTGACGGCTGCTACCACGGGACCTGCTCCCACTACCGGGAAGGGCCTACCTTTAGCTTTGGGGGGCCTACAGTTACGGCTCCCCATGACGTGCCCTGATGGCCTCCCAGCATCCGCGCATACGGCGCAGCGAGCCACCTCCACTTTGCAGTCAGCCGCTTTGTGGCCCGCAGCGCCGCAGCGGTAGCACCCATCGCCTCTGCTGGACGAGGAGGGGCACATGGGGCGGGTATGCCCCATGCCCATGCACTTAAAGCAGCGCATGGGCTTCTCGTCCAGCAGCTGCACCCGCACTACGCTCCAGCCAATAAGGAGCTTGTCTACCTGGACAAGCTCTCTAGCCGCCGCCGCGGGGAGGGTCAAATGGATGGCCCCCAACCCCCCCCAGTTAGGCTTGATCTCCCCAGCCTTTATGAGGTTCACCTCGCACTTAGTCTTGGCAGCCACGACCGCCAGGACCTCATCGCGTGACACCGAATCGTCGAGGCCGACGATTCGGATGTCCGCTTTCTTGGTGGGTACTGGTCATTGCACCTACGTTTATTACATTTGTGTTTATACATTTGAAAGTCTTAGAACAAACTTTAACTTAAGTTATCTTTGTTGTTTATTGGTATTGGTTTTGATATTATTAATTTACATTTTAACCATGAACTATCATCTCTTAAATTACTGTACGCGACTAACCTAACACCTGATATATACATGTGTAGTTCTCCACCAGTTGGACAACCACTTTTTTATATTACCACTAAATTTACTCAACAATAAATCGATAATGTATAGAAAAAAAACTGTATTATAATCGCGAACAAGACCTAAGGCTCCTAATAGCATTTGTTCCCGCCTTGCCTTAATCCGCGTCTGTGTAATAATGCAACATTGACCTAGATCTATACTTATCAACAAAGTCAAACAAATACCTACTCACCGTTGAGTATTTGAATATCATTTTACCTCAAAACTGCAGTTTACTATCTCTCCTTGTATTATCTACCTATACATTAAGAATGTAATTCTAACGTGTTTTTAATCTTTAGATTTTTGTGAAAGAACTTGTTGAAGAATCTTAGAATAAGTAATAAAATATTTTACATTTCAGTAATTTTTCGATATAGACTTGGTTTCATTAAAATCGCGTCACTTTATCAATAGTTATTGTAATTTTAATGACGACGCGTCTTAATTACGAGAGTAAACTAGATAACTAAATGGATTGTCCCTGTTTTTTTTACAGTAGGTTCCACGCGGACAGGGTCACGGGCACAGCTGTATATTAGGTCCCTACATATGAAATTGGAGTTTTGTCGAACTGGCCACTTGATTTCATATATCTTTGGTTTGGTTAGGATTTGCAAATTCAAATTTATATCAAATTTAGGCGCATGTATTTGTGTTTCGATTTTTGTGATACGTTTCTTTTTGCACCATTTTTTTTTTGACATCGTTCTTTTCACAAAATGGAAAACTTATAATACCGCGTTACGTATTCACAAATTACTGGGGCAAGAACCGTGAAATTTTTTATGCAGACTATTTTAACACACTAAAAGTGAACACTAATGGCGAATTATCTGGAAATTGAACCTCTGAGGTAATGAAAAAATGGACCCGAGTTTGTTTGAATATCTGTATTTTTTTAATTGAAATCTATGCAAAGTAGCAATTCAGTTAGAAAATAAAAAAAGGTTGTTTAAATTATATAGTCCTTTATTAAAATATAGAATGCAAATGTAGTAGGCTTCTAGTTTAATATAAAACTTAAGTAGAGTTCAGTCAATACATTTTTTTAACTGGACTCCAAATCATAGCATTACAATTTTTTTTATTGATTGTATATAGGTTTAAATAATAAATTCATGAATCTTTATCCCATTATTGGGATTCAATTTAATATATTTATAATTTTATAACGTCCTAGGTTATGTATTTGAATAGATAATTTTTATTTTATGTTATAGTGGTTTTTCTGTTGTTGTTGTGTTGTTGTTAATCAACAGCTGCGCGCGCGAGCCTTTGTAGTGTAGCCGCGATGGCTGGAAATCTATGGATTGCCGTGACGGCACCTAGTAGCGGATTACGAGAGCACTCTTCGTACGCCGAGATCTCCGAGATCTCGTGGAAACTGAGTAGTTGACCTGCGTAGTCAATATTCGATAGGGAAAAGGAGTATGCGGGGTGATCCTGTGAAGGATTAGCCGCCGGAGGTTTGGGAGTGTGCTGGGACGCGGGTTTAGGAGCCCACGGGGCCTGAGGGGCCCGGTAGGGGCGGGGGGGCGCGCTAGTCGCGGGTACGGACGCTGCCGGTGCACGAGACGTGCCCGGCAGGTTCGGGGAGGCCTCTCGAGACATGAGAGGCGGAGGTCGAGGATGGGCGGGGGCAGCGGCCGTCTTAGACGGTGACGCCTGCCTGGGGTATCGAGGGCGCTTTGTGCGCGGGGCGCGGGGACATCCGCGATAATTCGCGGTATGACCCACGTCGCGGCACAGAACACAGCTCGGGGGATCGGGGGAGTCTTTAGTGCGAGAACACTCCTTAGTGGTGTGGTCGCCGAGGCACTTAACGCACCTGGGTTTCAGGAGACAGTTTCGTGCGGAGTGTCCGTACACCTGACAGTTGTGACACTGCGAGGGCACAGACGTTTTGCGCGGCGGCTCGACGATAACGCCGGAGAGGCCTCAGAGGGATGTGAGATTGAAGATCGCTTTCCCTTGAGGGGTGCGATCGAGGACAACGAGAACCATGTCATATGGAGCCCTGGTGCGCGGAGAGCGCATACGATGAACCTCGCGAACAGGAATCTTCTGTTTTTTGAGGTCATCGAAAATGTCATAAGTCGGGAGTTCAGAAGGAACCCTACGGATCACGACCCGTAGATTACGCTCCTCTTTGAGACAGTGCGTGAAATAACCCCACTGGTTGTCCCGAAGGAAAAGAGTGAGGTTGCGATGGGCGGTGGACGTAGCTATCTTCACCTGAATACCTACAGCGGTATTCACAGCGGAGGTGTAAGGGATGCCTGCCGTTTCCAGCAGGCTAGAAATTTCAACCCAAGACGCTTTGTCTTGGATCGTAACGGGGGGCGGTGGGCGGGGCTTTTTGCCCGAAACTGCGGAACCCGCAGTTTTAGGCGAAGCGGGTCTAGAGGGCGCTGGTGTCGTCTTTGGCACTTTCGCGCCATCGACATTGACTATTTTTTTGGAGGGCAAACTGCCTTCCGGATCTGATGAGGAGTTGGAGCGCTTCTTGCGCGGTTTGCGGTGCGTGACGGTGGTGAAGCCATCGTCCGCAGGAGGGGCTTGCTCAGCAGGAGGATCTTGCTGAGCAGGAGGGTCTTGCTGCGTATCGGAGCCAGAATTGGAATCGCTATCGCTATCGTCACTATCGTGAACGGGTGGGATGGGAAAATTGTTGCTTGCCTCGATCTTGGCATAGATCGAGGGAGCGGGCTTGGAAGAGTGAGGGAACTCGATGCGACGCTTCGCAGCGTACGCATCGTAATCGTCTACGAGACGAGGACAGATGCTGGATATAAAACCGCGGAGGCTAATAAGTTCGGTCTCTAAGAGGCCGACTTCTCGATCGGAGGCCATACCGGGGCCTGAGGAGGGGAGTGGGGCGGAGGAAGACATGTGAAACCTCCCTGCCAGAGGGGCAGGGGGGCGCGCCTTAATGAATTTAACGGACTATCCCGAGTCCGGATCAAAGGGAGCTGTGGGCGATGTGCAATGCCACACAGGGGACCTACAGTGCCTAGGGGGAAGCCCTACCACTTCTTTCTTCTCTTCAGCCGGCGCGGCGACACGAAGAGGAGCACGCAGACGCACCGAAAAGTGCGGTTTGACGTACTGACAAGTACGGTTTCCTACGTTCTGACAAGAACGCGTAACGAGAGACACGTCAAGAAACGAATCGATTGACGAAACAGGAGAGAACACGAACACGAAACCCGAGATTCTCGATACGGACAAAAGAAACACTCGCGTAAAAACACCAACTGACTGATGACGTCACGAACACGATGTAAAAATACACGTATCGAGAAAACTAGAGCGCATGTCCGCTTGCCACGAACGCAACAATCGGACTCCCGCCGCCTTTCTAGAGCCTTTTTAGAGCCCTTTCCTAGTATGCTCCTTCTTACTATTATTATTATATTATTCATTGGACTGTCAACAGGCATTATCTACAAGTGCAACCGTACTGATGCGCTTACATATACAGGGCAATTAATTTTTAATGATATAGATTCATCCATAACTTGTTATATGCTATTGTTTTACATTGCTAGTACACAGTAATATAAAAAATTATAACTTTATATGTACAGGGTGTCCGTGTCCATCTCCGAGGGAGTTACAGATGGCGGTAATAAATTTAAGCTCCATACTTGCGGGGCATTTGTCCGGTTGACTGTTTGAATTGTACCACTTAATGTATGTCAGCGGTTACCTATGTAACAAATAGACGGTACGTTCGGATTCTTCTTTTGCTTCTTTATTTCAGCATATTTTTTCAGCTATATCCATTATACGTAGACAAAGCGTATATTGTAGGTTGTTAAATATTTTTTATTGGATATTTATTTGATTGATTGATTGGATTTTATTGGGGTGTCGAATAACATCATAAGACTTGAGACATCTAAGCCAACCTCACCTGCACATGGTGCACCTTGCTGAATAACGAACGAGGCAATGGCGAAAGCGGGGTGGTAGGGTTTTACAGCCTGACTGGGTCGCAACCACCATGTATATAGTGAAAAAGCCCGTCATAGTGAATCGCTACTGCGGGTCGCGTTTCTGGATGCGGTCAGCGGCGACCAGCGATGAATAGTGTGTCACTCGGTGGTCGCCATTGTTTTTGGAATGTACTGCGCTTACCATCAAGCATAGTGCAGTAATTTTGCCGTACTACAATAAATAATAATAATACATCAATTTTACAAACCACGGAGGTCAACGACACGCGTTATTCGAATAGACATATACATACATACTTTGTGATATGTATGCCAACGTAGGACAAGTGAAACAACACGTAGCTAGTAGCATCCTGAGTATATTTGACAATCGATATATTACTTAAATAGGCGTGGATGCAACCACCCACATATTATTAAGATTATATACAACACTTTGGAACATAGCTCTACTCTATACGAATTGTATTTTTTTTTTATTGGAGCTCGGCAAAGTGACTTTACTGTGCCTGATGGTGAGCACAGTATAATCTAAAAACAATGGCGACTATCGAGAGACATACTATCCCTCACTGGTCGCCGCTGTCATGCCGGCCTGCAAAAATGTCTTCACGTTCACGTTTTTGAAGAATAACAAATGTATATCTTAGTGGAGTTATGCCTTCTTTTGTGAAATTATTAACTTACGACTTGCATTAACTGTACGGATGGAGTAGTGGTGTAAACGGTTTTCTCGTTCCTGTCAAGCGTTGTGGGTTCAATTTCCACAAGGGATAGTTATTTGTATGAACTACAGCAGATATCTTCGCAACGAAAGGGTAAATCAGTGTGGCAGTTTTTTTTAAAGAAATCATAATCATAAACTAAATATTGTAAATTTTTCAGATGCAATATTCTAAAGTTATTTGATTTAAATAGTAGCTACTTTTTAGCAAAGCACCCTACGAGGAACGTAGTATGTTAGACATTTTCTTCAACTTCTTTTTTATATCTGTATATTCTCACCATTTATTTACATTTCAGTTCGGATACTCGCACAAACATACACTCGTATACAATAGAGTAAGACTAAGCCGCATAGAGAGAACATAACGCTTTTTCCTTACATGATGATTTCTACAAATCAACTTCTATCAAGGCCTTATTAAAATACATTCCAAAAAAGTCACTAAAATGTCCCTATTTACCTCGTAAGTAAATTAGGGTGACAATAAACACGTACATAATGTATATGGGTATGTATTGTACCAGGTTTTAGACACGTAGCCTTTTTTTTTTTTTTTTTTTTTTTTCTCAACTTGCTTTGTCGGCATTAAAATTAGAGAAAATGTACTCCGTGAGGCGGTGTACTTGATTCGTGCAAGAGTGTTCGGCACGAAATCCGAACTGCTCAGGTGGTATTAATTTTAAATCTGTAATCGAGGCCTGGAGGCGGTTCAGAAGGAGCCGCTCGTATAATTTACCTAATGTATCTAACAGGCTGATCGGGCGATAGCTATCGGGAAGCGTAGCTTTTTTGCCGGGCTTGTGTATGCCTATCACTACGGCCTTCTTCCAGGCGGCTGGAAAGTGGCCCTGGGACATGGCCGCATTGAAGATGCAGACCAATAGAGCTATGATGTGGTCAGGAAGGAGTCTCAGCACCTCGTTCCTGATTCCATCGGGACCTGGGGACTTTCTAAGCTTGAGACGCTTTATGGCGGCTGAAACTTCATCAAAAGTTATCGAGGTTAGGGTATCCGCGGGTGGAGATGCGAGTGCATGCTCTACCGACGACTCGATCGATCCGATATGGATAGCATCAGTATTATCAGTGTTTGGCGAACACTGTTTCTCTAAACTCGCGGCTAGACATTCTGCTTTATCTATACTATCGAACGCGGGAGGCAACCCGGGGCCTCTGTCGAGAGGAGGCATCGGAGTGGCGAGATCTGATTTTAAAGTGCGCGTGAGTCTCCAGTACGACAGGTGAGACGGCCGGAGATCCTCCAGAAGCCTGTCCCACTTGTCGCCCCGAATCTCAGAGATACGAGTTTTAACTAATTTACGTAGTGAGCGTAATCGATCGCGGTTCTCTACAGACGGGTAAGCGTCGTGAGCTCGAGTCGCGGCGTTCTTTTCCGTGATCAACGCTTTCACGTCGTCAGGGAGTATAAAGCGGCGATCATTCGCCGCTTGTACCTCTTTCGAGGTCTCTCTGACGGCGGTCTGAAGATAGTCGACCAGGGAATTGATAGCCGAATCCGCGTCGGCTCTAGACGTCAACACGTCTGGGATCCCGTCTAAAATGTCAGACGATGGATTTTCTTTAAAATAACGAGCTAAACTAACATAATCAGCCACCCTGACCGACGGAGGGGTGAAATCTGAATTGAAACCTAACTGTAATACGACCGGGCGGTGATCTGAATCAAGTTCGTGTACGACTTGTATGAGTCGTACCCGAAGCGTGATATTTTTTAAGAGAGCTATGTCTAAGACTGACGGGCGACAGTTGTCTTGATAGTGTGTGGGTTCCGGAGGGGCTATGACGTCAAATGCGAGGACCCTACCTAGTTTGTCGAGTATCCTCCCGTTACGAGAGGTTCTCGGACTATTCCAGATAACGTTCCCGCAGTTGAGGTCCCCCGCTATAATAACTGAATCTCCTAAGTTGAGCAGCGCTCGTAAATCTGTTTGTAACAACTCTTTGTTCGGCGAGAGGTACGCGGACACTAATACAATGGACGGATGACCGGTCATACCTAACGTACATACTGATACTTCCATATTGGTTAGAACGGGCGGATCTATCGGCATGCAATATAACGAACGCCTATAGTAAATTAAGGTGCCGCCCCCGCGGGTGACACGGTCATTTCTAACTATGTTGTAGTTCGCGATTCTGGGATTGCGCATTTTCGGTTT
The DNA here is from genome assembly GCA_015888305.1 of Antheraea pernyi. Lineage (NCBI taxonomy): Eukaryota > Metazoa > Arthropoda > Insecta > Lepidoptera > Saturniidae > Antheraea > Antheraea pernyi. The sequence goes on along the minus strand of MU163739.1, from coordinate 248,051 downwards.
TAAAAGCGTCTCCTGGACGAGGAGAACGTCAATCTGTCTATCGCGTAAAAAGGCAGCTACTAAATCGCGCTGTGTCCTAAGAGATCTCGCGTTAAAAAACGAAAGAGATAGACCGCGCGGTTTTATCCTATTCATAGCCGTGAATTTTAATTAATTGAGTTTAAATTCTGGGAACGAACGATACGGTGTAAGCTCGCAGCAATACTCGGGTATTGCGCGAGCACGTTGAGCTTGCCCAAATCCTCCTCGGCCTGGAGGGCCGCGTTGAAGTTTAAAACTTCTTGTAGATCGTGCTCCCGGAATAGCTGGAAAAGCCAGCTCTCTCCGGTGAGCCCCATAGAGAAGGCGGGCGCGGCGCGTGTCGGCCGTGCCTGCGGGATAGGAGCCTGAGGCTTAGGAGCCTGAGGCCGGGGAGCCCAGGGGGCCAGAGGGGCCCGCCCGGGTTTTGGTGCGCGCGGCACAGAGGGTGGCGCGCGCGGAGTGGACGCGGGCGCTACCGGGGGGCGAGAGGCACCCGGCAGGCTAGGGAAGGCCTCCACGGACATGAGAGGCGGAGGCGGAGGGCGGGCGGCGCGCACAGGTGCCCTAGGCGCCTGTCGCGCCTGGCGAGGGCGTTGTGTTCGCGGTGCGCGGGGACAGCCGCGATAGTTCGCGGGGTGGCCCGCGTTACCGCACAACACGCAGCTGGGAGGTTCTGGGGTGTCGGGAGTGCGCACGCACTCCTTAGTGGCATGATCCCCTAGGCACTTAACGCACCTGGGGCGGAGATGGCAATTCCTCGCCGAGTGGCCATAACTTTGGCAGTTATGACACTGCGACGGGGTATGAGTTTTTCTTGGCGGCTCCGCGGTGATGCCGCTGAGACCACAGACTGAGGTGAGGCTAAAGATAGCCTTACCCTCTAAGGTACGGTCAAGGAGGACTAGAACCATGTTGTAAGGGGCGCGGGTGCGTGGGTGGTACATCCTATGTACCTCCCGAATCGGCAGATTTTTCTCCTTAAGGGAGGCGTTGACGTCGTCGACTGAGATCTCAGCCGGGACGCGACGAAGTACTACGCGAAGGAGTCGTTCCTCCTCTAATGCGAAAGTGAAAAAAGCTAATTTCGATTCCCTAAGGAACTTAGTTAGCGCACGGTGGTCGCTTATGGCGGGACACTTGACTTGAATGCCCGCCGGAGGGCTGGGGGCGGGCGTATAATTGATTTTCAAAAACTTGAGTTTGTTAGAGATAGAGGTCCACTGGGACTTATCTTGAATCGTTACAGGGGGAGGTGGGCGGGGCTTCTTAGCCGCTACGGAACCCGATGCGTCTGTCTGAGAGAGCGAGGCAGAGGAGGAATTGGGCTTGCTCGCCCGCGGTCTTACGTTTGCCGGTATAGCCGGCACCCGAACGCCATCTATATTGGCGCATTTCTCGACCGGGCGTGCGGAGCCCTGGTCGGAGTCTGAAGAACGCGATCCGCGGCGTTTTTGATAGGTGACGGTTTTAAAACCGTCGTCTACGTGCGCAGAAGGCGCGGAGTGCGCTGAGGGCGCGGGGGTCGCGATTATTTCGGAGGTCGCGGTCGCGGGCAGCTCGTCGGACGCCGCCACGTCGAGCTCCATATCGGAGCCGGTCTCCGAGCTGGAACTCGGTATGGGAGCTTCTAATAAGCCCTTATCGGCCACATTTAAGGTACATTGTGGCGAGAGAGACGCGAAGGAATTGGAGGTTGCCACGCGGGACACATATTGACTTTCCTCGGAGGACTGGGACAGAAGAGTCACAAACGCGGAATTAACCGACCCTTCGTCAAGTCCCTGCGCAAGGAGACGGACGCGAAATCTATCCAATACTTCTTGCAAGTTATCCATTCCGTGGATTGAGGGGGAGGGACGATGTTACGCGAACCAACCTCCCTGCCTTAAGGGCAGGGGGGCACGCCACACGAAGACTAAGGGTCTATCCCAAGTCGGGACCAAGAGAGCTATTTAAAAACAAATAAAAAAAAAAAAAAACAATGCAAGAAATACGTGAGCGAGACAAGCAAGTAAAAATAAAATACGTAATTAAACAATAAATAGATAAATAGGTACCTATATAAATAAATAATTGAAAAATAAATAAATGTATAAAGAAATAACGACTAAAGGAATAAAGAACTACTTAAATATTTAGACAAATAAATGGGTGAACAATAAATGTAACAAGAGAAGCAATAAATAAATAGAAAGGTCTCACTCAATTCCAGGAATCGAGAATGCCACCTGCAATGCACGTGTGAGCTAAGTCAGCCGAATCGGAACTTCACAGCGAAAACCGAACACTCCCGAAGTAATAACGAACGTCACTAACTCACGAGTATCGAGATCGAGCGTAGAGCGCACCCTCTCAGATGCGGATAAGGGCTACGTGTCGGAGTTCCGATCGGACCATCGACGCGAATGGTCGTGCATTCTGCTGCGCTCTACGCTCGATCTCGATATTCGCGTCGATGGTCCGATCGGAACTCCGACACGTAGCCCTTATCCGCATCTGAGAGGGTTACGGATGGCGGTCATAAATTTAAGGACCATTCTTGTGGCGCATTTGTCCGGCTGACTGTCGGAATTGTCGTTCTTAATGTTTATCAACTGTTATGTAACAAGGACTTGGTTCGTACATTATCTATGGCATATTCCAGTTGCAAAAGTTACGTAATAAATACATGAATGAAAACCATACCAAAAACTAATATACACAACCACTCTCAATATTTATCCAAATATATAAAAATCAAGTATCATGATGTATGCCCACAACGAACTCCGAAACTACTCAACCGACCTCCATGAAAGTTGTCATTTATGTTTTATTTTTTCTCCAACTTGAGAGATAGGATAATTTATATATCCATTAATGGTCTCAATATTATTTGATTACAAATTAAATGATTGTCAATGTTGATTGTTGTTGTTAATTGTAAGTTTCATCAGGATCAAATAGATGGCGCTTTAAATTAGTTTGTTGAAAGAAAGCTGTAGGACTTACTGTTTTTATTTTTTATATTTATCTATTTAGGTTACTAACAAAGTCAACATCACTACATGTTATTAAAATACAGTAAAATGTACAGTTCAACATTTTTGCTAGATATGACCCTATTTATAGGCAACAACGACATGCATATAAAAATTATTAGTGCATAATATAATTTAAATAATTAATAAGTTAAAAATTTCAATATGAAGTAATACAGTGAATTATAAATGAACACATAAAGAATTATATAATATTAAAATGATAAAAATGATTCAGAAAACTGAACAAGTTCGAATTGGAAATCATAATCGGTTTTATGACTAGATATATCATAGATGGCGCCACGTTTTAATTTTTATAATTTTAATTCCGCGTGTAATAACTGGTGGCATAGTAACGCGTGGTCAGCTAGCATTTATATATAAAAATCAATGTTTGTATGTTTGTCCTCAATGCATGTTGAAATTACTGATCAGACTATGATAGTGGGCTATTCTAGGGGCGCCCGAGATGGTTCCTGTCTCAAAAAATCTATATATATAAATGTTTTATTTAACATATTAATGAAATTGTTTGCCTTAAAGAAAGAAAGGGTTTTTTGTTGTTATTGGAACTTTTGACACTACATTTCAATATTATTTTGACATAATTGACATATTACAATTAAAATATAACATTAGTTTAAAAACGCTTACGCTGCTTTTAATTATTATTATTTTATTTCGCGGCGTTCTGAAAATTTATTTATGTACCCGTATGCTTGCAATAACACATTTATTTATATGGCAATGTGGTACATTATATATGTATATCAATTACTACGTCCGTCTGATTTTAACAAACGCACAAAGGGTGTGTATTTTCTCCTTTTGTCAATACTATGGCTAATTTTATAAGTTTTAACAAAATGAAACTTTAACATAACACAATAACTAACAGTAATTATTATGTAAATATATGTTTATTTATATTTAGTTGTATTTGTCTTTGTATATTTCAGTGGCCTAATCTGGAAGAACTAAAAACGAAAATTGAATACTACCTATAAAGTGATTCTTGCATGATTGCCTTGACATTGGTAGAATTCGAATCTATGAAACTCCAATATTACAAAGTCGAAGTTGAAGTTTGTGATTTTGGGTGTTCGAGGTAATCTCTGGTACTATTACCTACTGATCCGATTTTGAAAACTCTTTCACTATTAGAAAGTTATATTTGATTACTTTTTATTTTGGTAAATATATATTTTCAATAATTCGATACAATAAATGTAGTTAAAATTATCAAAATATAATATGGCGTTGCTGGAATGATTTGAAACAAAGGAATAAAATCCACAGAAAATTCACCTTTACAAAAAAATACGAGACATCATATATCTGAGTTTAATATCTCAGCCAAAAAAAAAAACTAATTAATAAAATGAAAATGCAAATTTCATGGAGATAAAGCTTACTTTTTACAGTATGTTAATTGATGGAGTTGGTTAGAACATAATGGGAAATAAAAACCATAAGCCGTTAAAATTATTGCGTTATTGCGAGGATAGTTAATGGGGTGCGGGGTGAGGGCCAGAGGAGCAACCCAAGGGATACCTGTAAGACATTGCTCGCCAATATATATTGTCATGATAGTTTGGAATCACAATTGGACCCAGTAGGTATATAACCGGGTTCTAGGTTTTTTAAGATTTTTCGTGTCTGGAAATAAAATTGGAACCGGTAATAACCAATTGGGCGCAGACAAAGTTGCGTGGGTCAGCTAGTATTATACAAAAATCCATTATAATTCATACACTTAGATAAAAACAACATATAACAACAGAGTCACCAGACAATCTGTTTGAATTACATCACACTATCGCAATCTTTCTGGAGTTAAAGATATGTGGCCTTTATTTTTACTTTGGTTTCTATAAACAGCTTAAAAATACATCTTCTCAAAACTTGTCATACAAATAGCTATAAAAATAAATATATTACTGGCGAAAGAATTGGTGTAAACTATAAAAAAAAATTGTCGTTCTGTGAATATGAATTAAAAACCATTTAGATTTAAGCTATATAGTTTCAAACTCCACCAAGTTTATATTGAAATGTACCTACTCTTTGGTTACGACGGCGTAACTTTGAAACTAATAAACACTTCGCAATATACTTACGTATACTATCTATGTATCTCTTTTACACTAGTTCAAGTGCCGCGTTAATGATGTCGATATTACATGAAATATTGAAAAACCTAAAGTGATGCGCTGTCATTAAAAAAATCCGCCATATCCGAATTAATTACATTTCTTTTTAATGATATATATGATATAATGAATCAACGGAAATTTATGATTTTACCAGTCTAAGCATCCGAACACAAAATAATTATTGGAATTAAATTTTAATATTTATGTTTACTGTCACTTCAATGTAACTTCTGTGGAAAAGATATGCTTGTTTTATTGATCACTGGATCTCCTTCTTTTAATACTTTATAGGTATTAACGTGTGACTACAATCTCACCTGATGTTAAAAGATGATATGGCTTAAGATGGTAAATACGCTAAACGTATTAGCTATCGCGTGTAGCTGCTGGAACAAAGCCATAGGAGCTGGGCGATAGATTTTTAATTTGAGGGCGGTATCTAGCCAGGTGGGCTTAGGAAAAGCTCTACCTACCACCATGGTATGGTTTCAACACAATTAATTTAATTTAATCTATCTAATCTATAGTATTTGTTGCGGCAGCGTAAATAGTCAATTAGGAAAAATTGTGTCAGCGAGGGTGGGAGCATTTTTCTTTGTTAATCGCTTCCGGCGTTTGTGTCGCCGGCTCCAGTTCGATCGCACACATCGTATGCGAAGCTTGTTGCGTCTTAAAGGAATCACGCGCTTCTCGTATCGCCATAACCTATTTTGCACCATCACAATTCGTCGGCACCAAACTCCGGAATCAAAATCCGCACCAGCCGGTCAGTGATCACAAAATTTGCTACTAGTTCTCTCGCTGACCTCGCATTTGATTCGCATCACAGGTGGTTTTCGATCGAAGGAATCACCACCAAGTATTTATCTATCGACCTCAATTGAAAGTAAATTAAATTATATATATATAAACATATGCATATATTTTTATTTGTTGGTTTAAATGTTTGACTCGTATCTCAGGTGATGGTAATTGACTTTACGGCCTAAGCGTACTGATTAATGATTCTTAAGCGTAGCTGCTGGAACAACTGGTATTTTGTCAAATGGGCATTAGAAAAAGACCATTTCTATTAACGTGGGGAAATCCCTAATGGATACGCCACCCTCCCGTGGGGGAGAGTGGGTATGTCTGAGTCGCACGGACTAAAACCACACGGTGTACCCTCTACTGCCATAATGGAGTGACACGGGCTCGTGCTAGCTAGCAACACATGTCACCCCGGCAGCCGGCCCAGGGTGGGCCTCCCGTGCTAGAGAGAGACAGCCTGGCACACGTAGACTATCCCCCAGACGGGTCCTTCGACCCATCTCCCCTTGGTCTGGCAAATTTATTATGATATTATATGCTTATAAGCCCATATTATTTAATTTAAAACTCGAATCTTTTCTGCTTTTCCTTGCCATTTTGTAATCCAAGGAGTCTCAATAAAAATTATTGAAACTTTTATAGTAAGCAAAATCAGAGAATTTCAAGGGTCGTCGCTTTGATCGAATCTGATATGACATTTATGGACGTCGATTTAAGCTAGATTTATTTTTGCTAAAAGCGTTAGCTCTGAATCGTCTAGTAGATGACTTGTCGTTGATCATTATTATTTAATGCAGAAGTAATATACAAGCATAATTCGATCCAGTGTCAAAATCAAATCCGATCGACCTAAAATCTATAGGAAACTCCATTTTAGTTCCTATTTGTGTAACAGCTTTTGTGGAGCGTAAGAGAGACGGTACAATCACTAAGAAATAAATCAGTGTGTGCATCTTTGAGAAAACGTTATGTGCTTAAGGCTTAGGACACAGAGGCAAAGCGGGAACAGTCTGTTTCACAATTTTATATATCATTATTTTAACTGACTTAGATTAATTAAGTTATTAAATTCGTATATGATTAGAATGGCTGAAAATAATACTTTAGTACTTAGTAATACAGTCTGGCATTACCTAGCAGCGAGTTATAGTAAAATGAATGCTTGTAAAAAGCCTATAGGTGTTTCTTTCTTTCATAGTTCAAACTTTCATAATTATAAGTCAAAATATTATTGGATGTTTTCTTAAGTTTACTTTTTATATGTAAATGTTGTCAAAAAAGATTTTATGTTTTGTTTGCAATTGATAAATACTTAATCGACTTTAAAATTGTTCACCTATAAAAAAACACATTATCAGAGAGTAATATGGACTTAAAAAATCTTCAGAATCTCACTTAACGTGAGCGAAGTCACCAGCATATCCTTGTATATGAACGAGATATATACAAAACAATAGTTTAATAAACATTTAGGATAGACTATTTTATACTATTTTAGTAGCACATACATTTAGTAGCAAGAATGGGTCGGCTCGCCCGGGGTAGTACCACCCTCTCATAGAAAACCGACATGCAGTAACAGTATTTGAATCGTTGCTTTTCGTTCGGTCAGTGAGAGCGCCGGTGAGAGCCCTCCCCTCTCCTCTCCCTCCCTTTTCACAAACACAGACTGGCAATGCACTTTCGACTCCCCTGGTGTTGTTAATGTCTATGGACGGTGGTGATCATTTAACATCGGGTGATCCACCAGTTCGTTTGCCTGCTATGACATAAAAAAATAAGACTAGACGTCGCACGAGAGTTTTTATGGGTTAATTAATAATCACATAGCACTCAAGAATAATATACCATAATTAGAGAAAGAAATTTCAGGATCAAACCAATAGTACCGGAGATTATCGCCTACATCGAAGCACAAAAACTTTATAAATTTATTAAAATATTTAAATAAATAATCAGAACTTAATCATATAAAAATCTCAGCGAAACGATGTTATCATTACGCGTTCTAAATATAATTATTAATGATAGTGACCCAGAATAAAAATATCGCTTTCGCTCTATCACTTTGTCTATGTTCTAAGGCCAAGGCTGGAACTGGGACGCGACTTGCTAAATGCTCCTAGTTTATTGTCCAACGTGATGTGAATCCAAGCGAATTCGTTTCGCAATTAACGTGACCCTATTCCTGCTTGTAAAGTCGAATGTTAATGTAATTAAGACTTAGGACTTATTGTTTCATTGTTCTTTACGATACATTATTTTACATGACTAGGTAGTGTAAAACTATCATTAGTAGAAATGTACAACTGTAAGGTAATGATAGTGTATAGATGTTGTTGACCTAACAATTACATCCTACTAAATGGTGCCTCCTACACACCAGGTGCAATACGCCACAACGACACACTTAGGTTTTGATAAGCTTGGGATCGGTGTATATTCAGTAAATAACAGTAAATAAATGGTGGTAGAGCCACGCTTAAACTATTTCTGGTTTCAGCATGAATGGGACGACTCGCCCGGGGTAGTACCACCCTCTCATAGAAAACCGACGTGAAGTAACAGTGCTTGCATTGTTGCTTTTCGTTCGGTCAGTGAGAGCGCTGGAGGCCCACCTTCCCTCCCCTCTTCTCCTATCCCTCTCCCTCCCCTAATCCCTTCCCCCAAAGGGTGGCAACGCACTCGCGACTCCTCTGGTGGTGTTAGTGTCCATGAACGGTGGTGATCACTTAACAGCAGGTGACCCACCGGTTCGTTTGCCAATTACGACATTAAAAAAAAAATACGGTACCCTTATCGGCGTTCTGAAGCCGCACTTCCCGCGGCTCCTGGTTGCTAATCCACATACTATACAACTTAGCAAAACAGTGACAATCGTAAGATTCTCTAGAACCTTCATTATGTTCACACCGTGTCTTGGAATGGTTTACCTCATATGGTTTCCCCTGGCTTATTTTATTATTTGGTCCATAAACTACACATCAAACCTTGCATAAAATAAGTAATATATATGAGAATTAAGAATTAATTTTTGGTGGGTTTCTTAAAACAGCCAACACAGCTTGCATACTAATAAATTTGTACGTAAAAAATACTTTACAAATTATACTTCAAAACGAACTCCAGTTTTAGTTTAGCGAAGATAGAGGTAATAACATCAGAATTGTATACTGAATGTCGCGTTCTGACGGTCAGACAACTCTTTATTAGAGGAATTATAATGCGGCAACATACAAAACCCTATGATTCCAATCCCAACACTAGTTTGAGAAAAAATAATGTTTATGATGTTCCGAACCATAACACAATTTTCTTAAGAAAATTTCAGTTTTATTTAGGTCCTTATTTATATAATCGAATTAATAGAGTTTTGGACTTAACAGGCAAGCCTAAATATAAGTTAAAAACAGCTCTTACACAGTGGCTTCTGACGTTAACGTACGATCAAACAGAAAATCTATTCATTATAATGAAATAATAACATAACGCTCATTACACTACATTAGAGTATATTACTACAATTACTCTACGAAAATAGAAAGTGGTAGTACCTGTGACACAGGCTAGGCCTAGTGCAGGTGCTACAAAACAAATAATAGTAATGGGGCTGACGACAAAATTGAAAATTATTTTGTTGTCAGTTTCTTTTGCACGAACACGGTATCAAGCATGTGTGTAGTTCCTAAGAATTATTACTGTATTTTAAAAAGATATGTTAACTTTAAGTTTATTCGTGTAATATTATCGATCTAATAATAAATAATAAATTGTAAATTGTAATATATAGACTTACCAAAATTAAATTATGAACTTTATTATTATAACGTGGAACTCTCAAAAATAAATTAAAACACGCCCTTCAGGGTCAACATCAGTGATACCCCCAGTGTTACAGGTGTTTATAGGCGACGACCAAAAATTACCATCGGATAAGGTGTGTGCATTTGACACAAAAAAGTAACCATGTCTTGATGAAATGAAAACGGTAACATGGTAAGAAGAAAAAGAACCGGACCTTCAAGTGTAACAAGCACAATAAACGAGTAAATAGGTTAGGGATTTTAAAATTGTGAAGCGAGACCATCGTTCCACGGACACGTCAAGATAAATTCCTTCCCAGAAAGTGCTAGAACATGTATTTCTGTAGCTATATAACGCATGTTCTTCGAACTGAAACTGCTTAACACGTATCAATTCCTGCACATGAAGCATCATGTCACTGTGGATATGTCAACGGGCACTAAATCAAATTGTGACAAGGGCGCGTTTACTGACGTAATGCGGACATACTCACGTATCAGCAGACGCAGGCTGTTGCCGCAATGTGACCGACAATCGGATTGTGTTCAACGGATTGCGTCGAATAGAATGAAATATTGTCCTAGAGTCGTAATACATGCCACTGTACTGGGAAATAAAATCTATTTGATAAAATAGAAAAATCATTATTGCTTACCGTCAATTGGTTCTGATAGGGGTCCATAGATGTGTTTTATTTGGTCATGTTGAGAATGTTTGATGTTTGTGTGTGAGGCATGGAAGTATAAAAATGTTTTAAATGATATTTCTGTTCTTTTATTATTGAACTAGCTGACCCGTGCGACTTCGTCTGCACCAAAACGGTTATCACCGGTTTCAATTATATTTTTAAACCTAAAACCCGATTGCAGCCACACCTACAGTTTCCAATTGTAAATCCAAACTATCAAGGGGCTCACTCAAACATTTACCCAGATGGTATGTGATAAATCTTTTAAAATAAGCCTACAACCCGTTCGTAGCGTCATCTACGGGGTTCAATTAAGATAAAAACTAACCTACAAATATTGGCGGTAACGTAAAAAAATAACTTGAGGGGTCTATGGACCCCAGTTGGAACCTAATTACTTTCCCTTTTTTCTAGACGTTTACTATACAGTCAGTATAGTTTACATTATAAAATATCAAGTTGATAGAGTTCAATTGTAAATTAAACGATAAAAATATTTATAAAATAAATAATAATAAATTAAACACTGAATGATCTGGGATAGTCAAGTTAATAAAAGTTAATACATCAAAAAGTAATTCTTGAGTTGGTTTGATATTGAAATGAAAATTATATGTATGTATATATTGTATACACTCTCTCTCTCTCTCTCTTTTTCTGTCACGACACCTAATCTACTGTACATAGAATCTGCACATCCACAATACGTAAAAATAAAATTAAATAATCATTTCTACCACTTACTTTATCATAACTATATTCTACTTGCATCAAAACTTTTTCACACTCCATTGTGTTGAAGAAAACTATAAATATGAAAAAATATGAGAATCGCGTTGACGCGTCAAATGTCACTTGCCTGTAACTATTCGTCTAAGAGCTAGCAAAGGTATCGACAGCGAAGTCAATAAGCCAGTTTTTTATATATCTTTATGTTCTTCTACATAGCGTGCGGGCTACCTGGCTGCCGGTAAACGTTGCGTTTATTTGTGCATATCGCACCTTTACAGACAAAAATATTGATTTTTAAATAATTTTAGCATGTTTTTGTCACTAAATTTGATATGCTATTAAAACATGGTATTATTATTGCCAGACATTTTTGTTGTTGACAATAATGTGTGTAATGCTATTTTTCGTAAATAAAAATAATTTCAAACCATGTTGGGATAGCCGTAATTTTATTTAGACATAAATAAGTACAAATTTAATCTTCCAGTCAGTTATTTACTCAATAGTCAACTTTTTGTATGTGGTAGAGCCACACTGAAGCTATTACTGGTTACAGCATGAATGGATCGGCTCGGCCGGGGTAGTACCAGAGTTCACAGAAAACCGACGTGAAGTAACAGTGCTTGCATTTTTGCGTTTCGTTCGGTCAGTGAGAGCGCCGGAAGCCCACCTCCCCTCCTCTTCCCCTTTCCCCCCCCCTCTCCCCCCCCCAAACACAGGCTGGCAACGCACTTGCAACTCCCCTGGTGTTGCAAGTGTCTATGGACGGTGGTGATCACTTAACATCAGGTGACCCACCTGTAAGTGTACCTACTATAATAGTCAAAAAAGTCAGACCGATTTATTTCTATAAAAATAATATGTGTATAGAATAACTTAGCTACAGCTTTAGTTTAGTACAGCACTGTCTGCACGATAAAGATAGCGATAATTGTAGCAGCGTATGTTATCGACGCATGTATTTAAGATGGCGTCGTTAATAAAATGAAATATGTTCTCTGCAATGGAAAAAATAAAATGGTTTGAAATTAATTATTTTTATTTATAAAATATATCATCGGGCACATTATTGTATATAAAAAATATCTAGCTGTGATAAATTCATGATTTTAATAGCGTTTAAAAGTTACTGAAAAAAAATTGTTCCTAAATTTATTTATAAATCAAAATTTTGACCTGTAAAAGTATGATGCGCTTTAAAAAACACAACGTTAACCGGCTACCAGGTATCCTGAATCCTGTTTGGAAGGGCATAATATATCTTCATATTAAAGAACCAGCTTTTCTAAAATTCTCGTTCTTCCAACGTTGCTGGCTCTTGTACTAAGGTGTCGCAAAAAATTACCAAAATCCATTAAGAATTTCATTAACCACAAATTTTTGTTTTTCCTTATCCTGGAGAACTCCCTCCATTTTATTGGACAAAAAGTATCCTATATGTAATCTTGTAATATTAGGTATCACTGTGTCAATTTTCGTCAAAATTGGTTCATTACTTTCAGAGTGATACGTGTTCACAGGGACAGAAAAACAGACAGACAGACAAAAATTGCAAAGTCTACCCAAATCAAAACTTTCAAAAAATATTTAATGTACAGATTTGGCTTTGTTACAGTTTTATTATAGTATAGATAAATAAATAAATCTTGTCACCTTTGTTTAGCAAAAATTTTTTTATACAATGAAATAAATGTAACAACATATAAGTGACAGTTTCGTCTATATAAATGTTTCATGTGGTCGGTAATTACGCACAGGAATGTCATGTACCCGTAGCTCAGTTATAACGTACTGGACTTTATATGTTTCGCCGGAGCCGACGGTTCGAAACACGGTGATAATTTTTTTTGGTATTTTTTTTTGAAGTAGCATAGGGAAATATAGCTTAATTTTTTAGATAAGCTGTCTGCTATATATAGCACAAAGAAAACTTACCAAAATTCGTCAAGAATATCATGAACTACATTTTTTTTACTTTCGTCCGTTATCCTGGAGAATCCCTTGCGTTTTATGAAATAAAAAGTATCCTAGATGTAACCTTGTAATATTAGTTATCACTGTGCCAAATTTCGTCTAAATTGGTTCAGTACTTTCAGAGTGATACGTGTTTAAAGGGACAGACAAACAGGCAGATCCTGGAGAATCCCTTGCGTTTTATGAGAAAAAAAATATCCTAAATGTAATCTCGTAACATTAGTTATCACTGTGCCAAGTTTCGTCAAAATCGGTTCAGTACTTTCAGAGTGATGCGCGTTCACACAGACAGACAGACAGACAGACAGACAGACAGACAGACAGACAGACAGACAGACAGACAGACAGACAGACAGACAGACAGACAGACAGACAGACAGACAGACAGACAGACAGACAGACAGACAGACAGACAGACAGACAGACAGACAGACAGACAGACAGACAGACAGACAGACAGACAGACAGACAGACAGACAGACAGACAGACAGACAGACAGACAGACAGACAGACAGACAGACAGACAGACAGACAGACAGACAGACAGACAGACAGACAGACAGACAGACAGACAGACAGACAGACAGACAGACAGACAGACAGACAGACAGACAGACAGACAGACAGACAGACAGACAGACAGACAGACAGACAGACAGACAGACAGACAGACAGACAGACAGACAGACAGACAGACAGACAGACAGACAGACAGACAGACAGACAGACAGACAGACAGACAGACAGACAGACAGACAGACAGACAAAAATTTTAAAAGGGTTAGTTTTGGCTTCTATATCGATAACAAAGCCTACCCCGATCCCATCGTAGCAAATCAGATACTGGGTATTATATATTTTTTCTCATAAATGTTAAGTAATTAATATCTATCTATATTATAATAAAACTGTAGCAAGGTCAAATCTGTACATTAAATATTTTTTGAAAATTTTGATCGGTTTTATTATAATATAGATAGATATTAATTACTTAACATTTATGAGAAAAAATATATAATACCCAGTATCTGATTTGCTACGATGGAGATAAAAGTGAGACGTTCGGTTATAGTTCTTTTGCTTAGGTTTTGTAAAGCGTTCTCTTTATCTCACAGTTCAATGACTGCGATAGATAGAGATAACGCTATACGAAAACGAACTTAGTTATTGCAGTCTCCAGCGTGCCGAATCAAAAGCCTACAGTAATTTATTATCATGAAAGGAAAAACTTATTTGTATATGTTGAGTATTTGCGTACGTACTATAATAAAGACGCAGTCGTTAATCCAAAAACAATACGATCATTCATTAGAGACTACAAAAATATTACTTTTACCTTATTTAGAATATAGCTTTTGTTATATATTCCTTTCAAAGTATCTTACAATGTAATTATACATTTTCGTTTCCAATATATTCAATAAAGCCTAGACGAGCGGCAATAATATAATCTCATTAGGATTGTTTGAGAACTTGTCAGAAAAGATATCCAATTACTAGAGATACTCATTGCTCATATAGAGACTCCTTTAATACGGGAAGGTTATTACGTAACGGCAAAATCATAAAATGCTGTATTTAATTTATTTCAGCTGTAAACTTCTCTTATTGTTTTACCAATTTAAATCATCTTTCTGATCATTATATAATATTACATGTGATTGTTTTATTAACGCATAATGTTTACAATAGTGTAATCCAAATCGATTAAAGTAGTGTAAAATATATGACGTAATAGGTTAACAGATTTTAATTATTTTATCCACAGTAATTAATAATATCATTTATTTCGGACTCATCGTTACATCCATATGTGTGGGTACAATTATTAAAAAAATAGTGTTAGTAATAATAATAAAACAGGAAAATAAATTATAAACAAAAACACAGGATATAATAACATTAAGTGGTAGGTCCGAGTGGAGCCTCCAGTGATGGTGGAAATTCACTGTACGACTGCATGTAGCCGTATCCAGCGAGCCAGCATCGGAGAGGCCTACCGGTCCACCAGCGCACGTAGTATTCTGTAATATTCCTATATATAAATTTATTTATTATTTTGGACAATATTCAGAATACCAGCAATTACATAGAATGACACGGTTGTAGACCATTGTTAACTTTAAAAACTAATATATTAAATACGCTTAATACATTTATTTGCTAATAAATTTTGCTAGCAACCGCTTGCAAATTGCAAGATATTGTTGTATCTTAATAACCACCAGGGTTTCTTATTAGACTGTATCCCGCGGTACTTGTCAGAGATATGACTGATGGAGTGTTCTTACGTGATAAAACGAACGTGGACCAACTCAAGGCGTTCGAGCCCGAAATTACGTTATCAATATTTAACGTCTACGTCTTGTTATTGCTCGTTGAAATTGTGTCGAGGGATATTTTGTAGGTTAATCGAATACAGCTTTATTCCTTTTCATGGTAATGTAGCAATCGAGAGTTCCTACAAAATTGTTCCCAGTGTCAAACATACTTACATTTACTTCATTTTTTATAATTAGTATCCTCATTGTAATATTAAGTTTAAATGTTTTTTTTAGCCATCCCTTACAGTTCCCCTTCCTACTATACTCTTTCTTTCCTAACCTTTATCCTTACGATTACGTTGGAATATTTGCTTTCAAAGCGTGGGTTAAAACCTGTTAGGCCTACGACTTTGTTCTAGTGTTAATAATTTTGTTCTTTCAAAGGAAACAAGTATTTTAATTGGATTGACAATGTCCGCCTTTAATTGTTTTTAATTATTTTAGTCTGCATTTTGCCATAACTAAAACAATTAATACTTTGATAGGTTCTCTATGTACCGTTCAAGGTGTCTACAAAATTGGTTCCTGCAGATTAACACGACTAAACAAAATACACTTCAATTATATCTAATATTAAGTTGTATACCGAAAAAACCTAACACTATCTCGTTTTGTTAATATAGCGTGGAAACCTCGACCTCACACCGAACCCTAAGCCCAACATAACAGATAAAACTATACCTCTCTAAATTCTTTTGAATGAACATTCCTGAGTTTTTATCACAAATATATCATAAATCAAGTACACAAACTACACCACACACTAATTGATAACTTATAGTAGTGTGCTCAGAAGTTGGGTCTTCATACAATATTAATAGTTTTTTTCAGTCCTTTGAAAATAGTGCTTATCTGGCGATGGGCTAACTTCGAATTTTAAAAAAATGACGTCATCCGTTAACTAGTGATTTCTTTCTCTTCATGTCTTTTCGACACTTACATTGTGTGGGACACTTAAATTGGGGTTATACATAATTCCTATAATGGAAAGAAAGTCCCTACATCTATTTCAGTCGCAAATCAGTTCATCACTTTGCTGCGTTCCGGTTTGAAGGATGTTGTTGGCAACATATCCAGTATATGTTGAAAGCGTTTCCTTTATAACCGATGTATAATAAGTGACATCAGGACTGCGCTCATTAAGAATTGAGGTATTGTCATACCTATAGGTAACCACTTGACATCGGATATACTGCTGATCTGTTTGTTACTTCATCTATATCTATACATGTAATAATAATGTAAATGTAAAGTGTCCTTTCAGATTTTTGTAAAAAAAATTGTTGTAGGTGTCTACAAATAAGTAATAAAATACATTTCAATCATTTTTAGAAATAACTGTCTTAGAACTAGTATGCAAGTTTGTATGATCTGTACTTCCATAACTATCGGTTCGGTTATTTTTTATACAATCTTTTTATTGAACAAGCTTTTCACGCTACAACATTAAAAATTGAATAACTAACTGTATATGACAACCCGTCTGGTATAGTATCTCTGGCATATAAGCAAAATTGTGGAACACAGATCTAGACACGCGGTAGCGTGTCAAGCCAATTGCAAGCTAACAGAATGGCGAGCGCGCGCTACCGTTTGTAATATTACACAAACCATTTCGAGCCACCTTTCATCCCTTCATATCCCAAAAACTATTTCACATAAACATGTCACATTCGGCTCATGTATGTTCGTATGTTCGTACTAGCCCATTCAGACCTCGGGATTCAATATTATCCCAAGTTATAAGCAGAAATTATATTTTAAGTTGTTATAACATATTTTATGTTGTTATAAATAAAGTTCGGGATTGATTATTGATTGATTGACTTGGCACCCATTTAGATGACACTTCTTTTGTCCTTGAGATCAACAACCACGACATATACCATAATATTGAACTTGGCTCTCATTTCACATTTATTTTTTTGATGGGATAGTCTTAAGCCTAATCCATTTAAAAAATAAAAATAATTATATTCCATGAGGTGAGATAGGACGCCGCTACTTAGAGAACTAAATTAACTTACCAATTTAGATTATATTTTTTCAGTTAATTCAGATGCACTTTTTATTATGAATTCTGAATTCTAAAATGAGTTTATACTGTCAAATAATTACAAACTAAAAATGTTGGTTGGAAAATAATATATTTCACAAAAATAGTTTATTTTCTATTGGAATATACCTAGTATTCAGAAAATGCCAGGGGCGTGCGAGTTAAACTTTAAAGCATGCGGTATTCAAACGAGTTATCAAACTTTTAGATGTGTATCCAGTGTTGTACCTCGAATGAAAATTGTGCACATGTCTGTTGTAAAACTATCGCGGATACAGGCCTTGTCTCTAATTTAAATGATAGCTAAAAAGGCCCTAGAATTTTTGGACAGATAATATTTTTTCATTTTTGGTCATATGCCAAACTCTAATTATTAAATTCTTATCCGGCGTTCTTCGAGTAGAAGTTTATAGTCACATGTGAGAGAGATGGTTAGATTTGTCTACCAGTTGATAAACTTTGATAGCATAGTGGATTTGCATGGTGGTATAGCTTTTTCTAAACTCGCCTAACTAGCTACTACCCTAAAATTGAAAATCGATCGCCAAGCTTTATGTTCCAACAACTGCAGTTGACGGCCAGTCCACCTCTCTAGAGTTTATCATCTATGACCACATCAGATGAGACTCTGGACAAACGCCAATACCTATCTAGTATAAAAAAAAGTGTGTGTGTACTTATGTACACGCGTTAGAAGTTATACTTCTTT
Source organism: Antheraea pernyi (assembly GCA_015888305.1). Taxonomy (NCBI): domain Eukaryota; kingdom Metazoa; phylum Arthropoda; class Insecta; order Lepidoptera; family Saturniidae; genus Antheraea; species Antheraea pernyi. Next base: position 229,753 of record MU163739.1, on the reverse strand, counting down.
GGCGTAACAAGATAAAAATGTTTTCTAAAATTTTATGTTTCGCCTTATTCTACGTTTGTAGAAAAAACGACACTAACAATAGAAAAAGTTGACTATAGCTAACTTCAAGGTGTCATTTTTTGGTGACGGTGTGCGCGCACATCGCAATAACTTCATGGTGTCGGTTTTTCGTGACGGTGTGCGCGCTCATCGTAATAACTTTAGGTTGTCGGTTTTTCGTGACGGTGTGTGCGCGCATCGTAATTACTTCAGGGTGTCGGTTTTTCGTGACGGTGTACGCGCGCATCGTAAAAATTTACTCGCATCATTTTTCCCTAACGCGCCAAAAGAAGTATAACATCAAAAACCTCGTTAGATATATATACTACATTAAACTTATGCTTTCGATGAAAAACAACGTCTTGATCAAAACATAACATGGAGTAGTGTTTGTCTAATACCAGCTTGGTTACATACGAGTATTACCTTTTAGTTGAAAATCTGTTAGATACCCATAAATGTGTTCCATTAGCTATATTTCGGTTTAAAGACATATATTTACTCAAAAGAATATAATAAAATATCCCTTAAAAGGACAACAACAATATGAAGCATTATACCGCTGTAGAACTAAATTTATCAATCGTTAAAAGAAATTTGTTAATAAATTTTGCCCTTAGAAATTGTCATATACATTGACAGTACCGTGAATTCATTATACCTAATGGGCGTTTTATCTAATTATGCAAAACACGATGGAGTTTGTACGTAGTTTCCCGTGTACCGAACGAAACTGGGGAGTAAATGGTAAAACGATGACTAAAATAATAAACGAATATCAATCTTAAATAGGGCTGGAAATGGAAGCACGAATTTATAGGTCCAGAAGATAAATATAGACAACTGTTTATTGGTTATTTTTTAGGATCTTTTTAAACCTTGAAGCGAAGTTTTATATCATCATTATCATTATATAGTATAAAATAAAGTCCTCTGCCAGGCAACAGCCCAAGCCGAGGTGTGTCGTGTGCCCTTGAGCTAGTTGCCCAAATAAAATCGGCCGAGTGCCTTAAACGCTCGCCTTAGTAGTCCGGTGAAGCTGTTAAGACCTTGATAGGTCAATAGCGTGGTCAATTCGAATATATATATATATATATATATATACATATATATATATATATATATTCGCGATAGACTAAAAAACTACTTACGAGATTTTCATGCGGTCTTCACCAGTAGATAGAGGGATTCACGAGAAAGGTTTAGGTATATAATTTGTCTACGTTTTTTTATTATCAGGACGGGATATCGTCCGTCGGGTCCGCTATTATTGTATATATAAAAACTGTATTCGTATTTTTTGGTAATAGATATTACCTTAGTACGTCCGAATGTGAATCTTTTTACATCTTGTTTATCCTTTCATAATTGTTATACATTTACAATTTCTATATAAAATATTAATATATTTCGTAAACAATACTATTACGTTTAATTAAAGTTTTCTGTTGGATATTTTATAACTTATCATGAAAACAATATAAATATTTATCAAAATTGTAAATAGAAAACAATTATGAGATATTAGATTAAAAAGATTGTAATGATCACCGGTTAATGTACGTAAGAAACCAATAGATGTCATTAGTTGTAACGTTGGCGATTGACATTGATGAGGTGATTAAATGCGGGTATGAGTAAAAACGGATTTTGAGAAAATGAACGTTTGATGAGACGTCAAAAGTGAAGGTTTAATCGTTTTGTGCATTGTAATAATAAAATAGTAAACTTGAAATCATCACTGTTAAGAAACGTATATATTAGTGGATCGTATTCGACACGGGGTAAGCTATGTTACTTATTAAAGTGTGTAGCATCCAAAACAACGTAGCTTCGATATTAATACATCTTCATGAATTTGATTACAGTTTACCGAAACGCCCTTTAGAAATAGATTGATATTTCTTTATGCGTAACGGAGTGCATTGAACAAAACCAATTTTCGGCATATTTGGAGCTGTTTCTCCGTCGGTGCTAACCGAAACGACGATCAGTGTCTACTGAGGCCATCAAGGTCTACATACGTGAGAATCCTCAAACTCATCTCCGTTGAGGTCGAACCCGCATCATTACAAGATTTACTTTCATCAAAAATGCGTACATTAAAAAATAAGAGAATCAGAAAAGCTATTGTACATTATATTAAATAGCTTATTTTTAATAATTAATTGTACAATGAACTACATATTTATGAACTTCATATTTTTATCTACTAAAATAAATCTCAATATAAATAATAGATCTAAATAATTGTATAGGCTATATCTAATAAACTAATATCAGTTATGAGTTTATGAAAACATTTTTGCCTGATTTTATTACAGAACTTTCTCTTATATATTTTTCATTAAATGTCATGAGCGGATTACCTCTCATTTAATGATTAAAATTTTAAGTTTCTATCACCCCAGTGACGTTAAGTTTAAGCAAGTTTTTTATTAAGAGCAATTTTAGTATAGTTGAACGCGCGACTAAGTTCCTCCTTCTTCCACTTTCAAACAAGCGTTCACAGTACGGTCCTTTTCGGTAATGCTCGGATTTCATCGTGAGTCCATCCCAGCATCAGTCTCTGATACTTCGCGCTGTTCCAAATGATCCGCCTGCACAAATACTTCACTCTCGCTTACCGTACTTTCTGACCTACACTTTAAATTGTAATCGTAAGATGTTGTCAATATAAAAAGAAAATGTAGATTCAGAGATTACAGCACTCAAATAAGCAATAACAATTTCTTTTACTAAAAATTAAACAACCTCCAAAATAAAACATCAAATCACTATACATTTCTTATTCAATTTTGAGGAGTTCCTTCTAAATTCAAGATCCAATGACATTATAATGAAACCCCCGTCCTTATACATTACGAAGCTATGAAATAATAAACATTTTAAAAATTACAAGCGAATCTAGAACCTACTTTCTATTACGTATTTAACAAACACGTCTCTATTTTGTACGGTATAAATTTAAGATAGCAATCAATGAATATTAATGCTGTGGTAAATTTTATTTAAACCGCCGAGGGATCGTTTCAGAAGTTTTCCTATTACACAAACAGGTTTAAAGTGGTATAATAGATAGTTTGTAAATTTATTCATCAAATAGAATGGACGATTATATTAGACCGAAAGAGATTAACTCTAAGGCACTGTATTAGCATTTCAATGCCAGACCCCTGAAAGTATGCGGTCGGTTGTTAACAATTAATATTATTTAAGCTAAACAAAACAGGCACGTCTGATATATTTGATACCATAATTTCAACAAAATACAGTAATAATTCTTATTTTATTCAGATACAGCTCTGAATAAATCAGTTCATTAAAAAGTTGTAAAACCTGTTTAAGGTTAACCAACTTGTAATTAGTCTTCAGGGCTATAAAACTATTATTAACAGAACTGCTATGTTTTTTAGGCTACTTGTAGTGAGCTAAAAGGTGTAGTGACCACTCAACATTAGTTGAACTACGTATCTGCTTGCAACATCATAGCATAATGCATGTGTTACATTTTTTGATTCTCTATTTATTGTAGCACGGCAAAGTGACAGCACCATGCTTGATGGTAAGCCCAGTACAATCCAAATCAACGGCGACCACCAAGAGACAAACTGTCCATCGCCAGTCACCGCTGTCATGCCAGCCTGCGTTAATGTCTCTTTACGCTACGCTTGAAGGACCTCATGTCATAGGACGGAGGGAACACACAGGCTCGAAGATTGTATCACAGCTTCATGATACGGCAGATATAAGACGTTGGGGATTTTTTAGTTCACACTCAGATAGAATTTACCCTAAAACTGTAGCTCCGTTCGTCCCTTATGGAAAGGTGAGGAAGGGATCAAATTAGATCAGCTCATCAGAACACTTGCCATGATACAGACAGGAGAACACGCTTAGTGAGGGCAATGTCCCTGCGCAACTGAAGCGGATCTATAAACTCGGTAACGTCTGGTGTGTTCATCATATACGCTTCAAAATTAGTGTGAAAATTCCCAAAACTCTGCCACTATCGTTTATTCATACAGTAATATAAGGAAATGAAACAATGTGTGTGTTGTTTATATGAATAGGAATTATTTAGTCGTGAATTGCAATTGAGTATGACCAAACGGAAAACGATCTTGACACCGCGATGTAGAATAAGACATAATACATGACAGCCACATCTAGTATCGGATAGGCGAAGCATTGTAATTACATCTTGTGAAAAACCAAATTTATATAACATTGAACAATTAGATACAGTGCATGTTACTGTTGGTAATGTAGCTTCTATAATATAATGTAATTAAAAAAACATTATAAAAAGAAAATCAAATATATTCTCTCTATAACCGTAGTATAAATTAATTGTATATACACTTAAAGCATTACATTGATTATACACAAATACATAATATTATTTTATTGCTGGTGGCGCCGTTGCGTTCTCGGCGCCATTGAGTTCTGTGCTACATGAGTGGATTGTATTTGCGGGAGTGCAAATGTTATGCTAAACTATATTGTGATCAGCTATATGACAATGCAGACTATATTGGGAAGGAAATTGGCACATATCTCGTGACGTTGCAGTTCCACGTGGCTAGCCGGCTAGGTGGTTGTTCTCGACGCACTGTACAGATTGTTCTCCGTCACCACACTGACGAATACTAAAGTCTACATTGGAATTGTCATACACAACGATATTTGACTAGCACGCGGCGCGGAGCCGTCTTTTTTGTTGTGTAGCACGATGATGAGTGTATGCATGTGCTAAAGGATGGGGTAATTAAGCGGGAATGGAAAGAGTCACGAACTGATCACAATATTACGGTAAATTTAAACTACCTAAAAGCAGCGCAACCAATTATTTGAACACTGAACTTTTTGTCAGACAGTGAACATGGTCGATGACGACTGCAGCCGAGTATACATGATTAAGTGTGTCACCGACCTGAGCGCGCTTGATGTCGAATAAACCCAAATTAGCATCACCGATTCAAGCGTAACGGTTCACTTTTCTTCACTATTCAAAGGGTCTAAAGATGTCTTCATAAAGTAAGTCATTGTGGAATGTGTTTAGAGGGGATTGACGTAGATTAGAATTCCAAGATGAGCCTGAACTGTCGCTGAAGGAAAATATGGTAAGGAAACCATAATATACCTCTTGGTCAAATAACACCCTTAAATTGAAAATTATCATCGAGCACCCACAGATGTATTCCAGATGTAGTTTATAACAGGTAAGCTAGTGGTCAAACCAAAAAAATTGGACATCATATCTCCAAGTACCTCATAAAATGTTACATACTATGTATTTGAAGATAAACTTTTACTTACATTTCTCATATCTTATCTGTAATTTAAATGTTAATATATTCATAGGAATCATTAAGTGAATTTAAAAGAATAATTTTGCCGGCATCTTGTTATTAAAAAAGTCATTATTTACATCAAACAGTTTCTTTATTAAACAGCCATTATAATTTGGAACTACCGCTTTTTCATAACTTTTATTTTTTGTAATAAAAACTTAATGAGTTTTACTTTCTCTTAGAATATAAATTACGTTGTACGTAATTAAAAATGGGAAAATTTCAAATTAATAGCGCTTCGTTTTCGTTGAAATTTGAAGCAAAAAAAAATGGCTTAATCACCACCATTGATACTCGACTTCAGTTATAAGAACCATGAAATCATACTGTGGGTGTAGTGAACAATCGTATTTAAATTGTAGAACGTTAATAATTTATCTAAAAAAAAAACAACTGTAATACTCAATAAAATTTATGATACCGCTTAAATATACACCAAAGCAAGTCATGCAATATTACAGACTTTATACAAAGCTTCGGTATGAATGCTAATACTTATATTTTTTTAAATATGACCATAACAGTTCCGTGAAATTTTAAAGCCCGTATGAAAAACAGAAAATTAGGACGACATGGCTACTACACTTTATGTTTACAAGAACTCGAAACTGAGAATTGTATAGGCGAAACAAGTTAAACAGCCGTGAAATAGTTTACCGTGTCTGTTTGTGTACAAACAGGAGTTCCTTTTTTACTGAAACTGCTCGGAGTATTTTTGTTCAATTTTCCCTATTTAAAATTGTAAAGTTGTTTGAAGTACGACTAAATTAAAGTTACACAGTTTTATAACTGCACGATTACAGAAATTACAGAATTCTGTCTGTTAATATTGTATTTCTAGTCCAACAAAACGATTGAACAAGGGTAACAGAAATAACAATGCAATTCACAAAATGGATGACAACCAGTAATAAATTCAATGAGCAATCATAAGCAGCGATGAGTGGGTTATACTAGATTACCCGCTACAAACGATGGTATTCATCCTGCACCTATAGCACAGTTGCAGGGGTCCCTAACGCATACATCCGTAGGGCCTATATGTGTGACCCTACCAGGGCCATTTTCAGAGACAATCGAATAACGTTAGACGAAGCTCGCAGGGCACGAACACAAATGTACCTCCCTCATCTCGGACCTACAGAATCACAACGAAGGACATGGCTATGTCTGTCACCAGACGGCTCTTTCACGGCGACCGAACGTCGTTATACGTATTGTAACTACTGGTTCGTTGGTCACAACTGGAGAGCTCTCTATCTGCGTCTACTCTTTACCGAACATGGCTTGTTCACAGGGGTCGGAGTTCCATCCGGTCTCGCTTTCAAAAATGGATGGAACTATAGCTGGAAGTGAGACAAAGCCTATATTCGCTACCAGTTCATGACGCGACGAAACCCTTACAAGACTTTCCATAATATTATAATTAAATTGCTTTCCAATAAGTAAAGTTACCCAATAATGATAAACTTCTTATCTACATCTCATCTCACATATAAACATTTTGGAGATTTTGTCACATGTCTATTTAAGATTCGCAAGTAATAGTGATTAATTAATACATTCATCTGTTATCTATACTAATATTATAAAGAGGTACAGTTTGTGCCCCCTTTTTTTTTCTTTTTCGAACTGAATACGCTATTGACCAAGCAAGGTCTTAACAGCTTCACCGGACTACTAAGGCGAGCGCTTAAGGCACTCAACCGATTTTATTTTGACAACTAGCTCAAGGGTGCGCGACACACCTCGGCTTTGGCTGTTGCCTGATACATGCAATATACGCGACCTATGTAAGCTAAGCTAACTATTCATACAATATGAGTTGTTGAAACATATATGTGTACCAAGCATACATACCTCAACAACCCTTATATATATTTCATATCGGATAATATTCTAAACTATTTCAGTTTGATAAGGGGAAAAAATAAAACCCTTCCACCTGCATGTGTAAGCGTGTATGCGTGCACGTGTGTGGAGGTGATATGTGTAATGTTGTCGCAGTGATGTAAGATTTTGTGTCACTGTATCGCGCGAGCAGCGCACTCAAGGGCTCCACGCCGAGGGAACGGACCGTATTAAGTTCGACGAAAACAACATATCAACGATATTAAAGGAGTTAATTCGAAATGTTCGTACACCCACACGTGGTGTATTGGGACTCGAAACGTTCTAATTACTTAAGTGCTTGTATGATACAATAATATCGGAGAGCCGGCACATTCGAAACATTTAGCATCGACGGCTTACAAAGGATTGTAGCCGAGTTATAACAGCGTTAATAGATTATACGTGCTCGCTACCAAGGTGGTAGAAATGTACAGTAAGAAGTCGTAAAAATACATTGATATATATGCTCTACTTACTAGATGGTACATTCAGAAGTATCGCTTACTTTATACAAGTGCGATTTTAAGACCACACTTGACATATGTAATTATATGGAAACAAAATAAAGATATTTTTGTTTTTAGATCCATTTTACATACAGATATTTGTTTCTAAACAAATGTTTTCGTGTAAATTTAGTGGTATTTGTGCAACATATGCAGGATATACATAACAGTATTGTTTCCAAAATTACTTGGTACTTTTTTTTTATAGTAGCACGGCAAAATGACTGCACTGTGCCTGATGGTAAGCACAGTACAATCCAAAAACCATGGCGACCACCGAGTGACACAGTATCCATCGCCGGTCGCCGCTATCATGCCGGCCTGTGAAGTATCCATCGCAGGTCGCCGCTGTCATGCCTGGCCTTATCCTTATATTCTGGTTAATTTTAATAATAACCTTAAATATTGTATATAATAATATATATTATATATAATAATGTATATAAATAATAATATAAATATATAATATACCCTATGTGTTATTTTGATGTATACGCTATATTACTGTAAAGTTTTAACAAAGTCCATCTAGCAGTTTTGTGCGAAAGAATGCCAAATACCCAATTATCCATCCACAGACTTTCTTGTTTAAGTGTCAATGGGATAGACCACTGTTATGTAAATAACTAATATAAATTCAAAACGAACGATTATGGTCATCATATGGAAGTGAGTTATGCAAGAGGCTCGAACTAACGATCTCTCGCCAAATAATAAGTGATACTCACTATCAATATTTTATGAAGATAGTTGAATATATGACAGTGCATTGACATATAAAAACCAAGACACACAGTCTTAAATAAAAGTAGCGCTCAAAACCTGCCGCAAAAACTTCCCAATATACATACAGGGTTATAGTCATAGAATTATGAAACCGCTTACTTAACTACGCGCTGGTTTGTTACTCTATGGTTATAGTTAATACTTTTGGAAATTCAACCTTACCTGAATGATTTAAAGTTGTT
>MU163739.1:201922-216337 GCA_015888305.1 Antheraea pernyi | reverse complement strand
GTGTTTTCTTGCGACCACCCCGACCCTCCGCTTCAAAACCACCACCTTCATCGGCTGACTCGTGCATCATTGCACATCACCGAGGCACCTTCAAGACATCCACCGGCATCCGACTGTCGCCACCGAGGCGGGCTACCGGCGCTCTCGCTACCACCTTCGAGAGTTCTACGCCCCCCCACCGCCGGGGAACGTCGCCTCGCCTCACGTCTCACCTCATTTCCACCTCACCCCGCCTAACCGCGGGCCGGTGACGTACGAGGGTGAGAGGTGTCGCAATATTGACAGGCGGCGGCCCCAATAATGACCATTCCACGTGTACGAAGTCACGGACAGAAGCTATTAACTAATTATATTATCTATACTAATATCATAAAGAGGTAAAGTTTGTGAAGTTGTAGGGGGTAATATCTGGGGAGTCGGAGAAAAAATGGTAAAACATTTCTTACGAACGCTGCGTTAACGATGAGAGATATATGATTGAGTTCTAGAAAAAAGTTGTAGCTTGATAATGTATATTACCACCCAACGAAGTTGGCACGGGCCAGCTAGTATATTATAATTGGAAATGTTTAAACAATTCATAAATATTGATCTAAACTAAATGTATCTGCTAATTTCTAACTGTCATACTTGTACTGAATTTTAATAGTTTTAAATATAGTACAATATATGTCATGATGTGTAAAAGTCTGATGATGCAGCTTTTATGAAACCGATCGACTATAGTTCCATTTTATGCCTAAAAAGATTTAAGATATATTGGAAGCCATTAAACGAGTTTGATGGGGGACCTTCAATCAAAATTTATTTCGACATTCCTGATACAAATACCGATAACCTTTAGTGTTTTCGATAAAACAAAAGCCCGGTAGTTGAGCTATAAAATTATTTTATACGTCTACTATCTGAAAGGGATGGACCAGTGCGACTCGATTTACGTCGCTTGTACTATCAGGAAATGATTTTATGACTACAAAACTGTATTCACTTATGTGTAGCATAGATAAATGTATATTCCATTTTATTTGATTCATTGAAGAATAATAAGGCAAAATTCATTTACTAAAATAGACAGTAACTACAATACCGTTTGAAATAATGATCTCTTTTTTACAACAAATATCGCTGTTCCGTGTCTTTAATCTTCTTACTGAAAATATTTGATATACACATTGCATAACCCATCGTAAATCTAGGAAATCCTAGTTACTTCGCGAGAATCGGAATGAGATTTAATTATATTTCTATTAAATTAAAACACAATAGATGCTTTCTCAATACTTAAAATATTTCCTATAACGGACTATTGTATTTATAAAGATGATTGTCTAGTTTTAATGTCACGAAGCCGTAATTTAATTCAATAACTAGCTAATACAAAAATTGATAGTTTTGTGTGATGCACGTAAAAAGATAGGCCCTCCATCATTTTATTTTATAGATTCAATATTTACGCAGATTCAATTACCATGGAAGGTTACATTTTTATTTGTTAATGCAAAACTTTATTATATATTGTTTTTTTTATCTATCATAACTATATATATTAAAGATTATCTAGAAACATGTACAAATACGATACATGTACGTCTTTATTGAAATTATACAGAACGCGAAACACAACTTAGCCGATTCAATTACGAAGTCACATGGCTCGTTTATACCAATTAAACTAATTTACAACTGCGACATGCTTAACACGTAGAGAATCGAAATTATTGTATAAGGTACATTTATATAATGCTGGTTATATTATCGTTGAATTGTTTGCTAGTATTATTACATATGCTATTTATAAATTACTAGCCGGCACGGCAGACATTGTCCCGCCCTGATAATAAAAAAACTTTGAAGTTAGACATATGCTGTCACTGACTTTTTTGTAGACATTATCAAGCTCTACAACTTTTCTCTAGAACTCAATCATATATCTCGCATCGTTAAGGCAGCGTTTTCATACGACCGTTTTTTATCCGACTTTGCAAATCCGACCACCACAAAAAGTCTTTTAATTTTTAGAGTTAATATACAGCCTACGACACTCACAAATAACGGAGCTTTCTATTGGTAAAAGAATTTTCAAAATTGGTTTCGTAGATCCAGAGATTACAACCCCACAACGTCACAAACTCACAAATTTTACCACTTTATAATAATAGGTCTTTACATATGAAATTGCCGTTCTGAGGTACTGACCATTTCAAATCAAAATAATTTTTGTTTGGCTAAGAATTCTAATTTCAAATTTTTGTAAAGGGTGTCATATAACATCATAAGACTTGAGACACCCAAGCCAACCTCACCTGCACGTGGTACACCCTGCTGAATAATGAACGAGGCAATGGCGAAAGCGGGGTGGTAGGGTTCTACAGCCTGACTGGGTCGCAACCGCCATTTATATGGCGTAAAAGCCCGTCATAGTGATTCGCTTTTGCGGGTCGTGTTTTGGGATCAGCCTGTGCTTATCCAGCTTTTCACAGGCCGGCATGACAGTGGCGACCGGCGATGGATAGTATGTCACTCGGTGGTCGCCATTGTTTTAGGGTTGTACTATGCTTACAATCAGGCACAGTGCAGCCACTTTGCCGTGCTACTATAACAAAAAAATTTTACAAACATGGAATTCTTTTTCCAAAAGTAATCATTTGTTTATTGATTAGTGTTACATTTTCATCGCACCTGTTGTTGCTAGTGGCTATGGACGGTGGTGATCACTTACCATTAGTTTTTTACCAACACACCTGTTTTTTTACCCACTCTAATATTTAAAAAACACTTTAAATATATGATATTGCACGCCTAATACTAAAAGCAATCGAATCGAATCGTGTATGTTGAAAATGTGTACACACAGATATGATGATAATTCCGACCGATTTCGGCCATGGCGACCACTCTGATCACTAATCTGAGAAATGGCGCTTGGTCGTTCGAAGATGGATTATGCAGCCTATCTTCGCGGCGAAACTCCGTGAACAACCGGAGAAGGACTCGGACAGATGGTACTCTATCACAGTGAGAAAGTAAAAAAGGGTCAGTACTATCTCGCACTCCCTTAATCGCCTTTTACGATGCGGCATACTGCGGATACTGCGGCACCACACGGCATAAACAAATATAATAATTAAAAAAAATCGTGTGGAACATTACACGCTGTAGAAATGAAACTTAATATTCTGAATTTTTCAACATTATCTCGTAATGTTTTAATACATATTAACAATGTTAAAAAACACAACAGAGAATAGTTTTTAAAAATTCGCCATACTCACTACGATCCAACAAAAAATAATGATAATGGATTTCAACGTATCTCTCTCTCTCTTTCTCCCACTCTTTGAATATACTTCGAGTACATTAAAACATACTATCTCATTCTCTCACAGCCTGAAACTTATAGATACATTTATAACTATCTAATTTTCGTAATATATTTTCGTTTAAAAAAATCCAAGTCGCAACGTCCCAGAAGACATTTCACTTCAAATAAAACTATAGAATAAGCCATCATTATGGCTCAGTGGTTAATATGTACAGACACCGTGTATATTAGTATTAATAACTAGCTGTGACCGCGACTTCGTCTGCGTGGAACCTTATGTAAATAACAGTGATTAATAAAGTCATCGGAATGTATTAAGTCAATTTACTTAACTACTATTCTCTCGTATCGTCATTAAAATTACAATAACGTTTGCCAGAGTTAACTGATATTAATAAAACAATGACTAAGAAGTTATTCACGAAGATATGCTTTATGATTTCCTTGGTGTGGTTTTATTGTGAACCTAGTACTTTAGCAGTGGTGCGTGATCATACAAATAGACAGACAGATAGACAAACAGATATTTCTAAAAATGATTGATATGTATTTTATTACTTAATCCTAGAAACCACTTTTTTCACGATAATCGGAAAGTACAGATACGTTAGATTTACATTTTTATTATATGTATGTATAGATATTATATATTATTTCACATATTATATATGTCAAAAAATTACTACTAAGCTATTTTACTAATCTTTTAATACCTATTCTGAGTCTAGTAGGTACGTTCCCTTAAGAAAGTAAGTTGGAAAAAAACTGCCTAATTTGTGATACATATTGTTATAGCGTAACTAATCCATTACTAAGAACTAAACGCATTAGTAGATCACAACTAATACCATTAAAACCTCATCTATCTGTGAGACGTTCGCATCTCCCCGCGTTCCTGTTGATATATATTACATTAAAGCAGATAAGCTCTGCACGGATTAATTTAAGACAATCATTTATTCGTTAAATGATTTGTTTGTTACACGTTTATTCCAGTTCAACTGGTCAATTCCAGTTCAATACTGTCGTTCAATGATAATTTGTACAAATTTTAAGACTTTTAAGTCTTTTAGAAATGAGGTTTCGTGGACAATTTGCTTGCTCAAAATGGGTAGATTTCACTTAATTTAATCTATATTATAAGATAGAAGGAACAAGAGCGAATGATTCTATAGTGTCACTGTAAGATAAATACAGAAAAATACTATGTTAAAGATAGGATAGCGTGAAGAAGAGTAATGTTAAAGACCGCATAGCGTGGGGGATAGAAGAAATAAGCACGAATGACTCTACACTTTTGCTGTAAGGTATATAAAACAAAATACTATTTTAAAGACCGAAAAGCGTGAAGAAGATTAATATTAAATACCGTAACACTAGACTAACGATCGTCATACTTCACTGGAAAAAGAGAAACATTTATGTGGGATGCACATTCATGGATTTGATTTATGGTTTAATTCCAAGCAATTGATATACCTTTTATGATCTGTTAAAATGCGGTTGCCTTATAGATTTTGTTTCCCAGCACAATTGACTATCTACTAATTGATTTCAAAGCACTAAATTTACAGTTAAATTTAATACAATTTACGGTTAGTTTCAGGGCTAAAATAAAGTATATCTTAGGGACATTCTGTTCTAGAATTGTTGGTTAAGGGTCTCAACTACTCAATTAGATATTATTATATTAGCAACGCTGGAAACATTATAATTTCAGAGCTATGCCCTATGCGGTGGCTTTGCTTGCCTTCCTTAACAAAGCACGTATCCCTGTAGGACGCTTGAGTTTGTAGTCATCGAAGTCGCACCTCGCTCTGTCCCGTTCCGAAGGGCGAACGCAACTAGAGTAGCAAAAATAAAAACCTATATTTATAACTAGCTCGTACCCGCGGCTCCGCACGCGTTTTTTAAAATTGTATTAAAGAAATGTAAAATTGTGAAAAGATGTACATTTACAAAAATGCTCTTTCAAAAACATTTGTAATTAGGTACGACACGCACACCGTCTACTATATCATTTAACGTGTACATTAAATGTCTTAATACTAAAAGTCTGTCGAATGGAATTTACCATCAGCAACATATTTGGAACTTTAACCCTCACTATATAACCCTAAGTGCTCACTTACAATGTGTGAGAAAGTAATAAAAAGCATTTCGAATATTCTACTGCAGACGAAGTCGCGAGTGACAGCAAGTCTAAAATAACATAGTCTAAGTTACTCCTTGTAAGGTCACCTATCTGCAAGTGAAGATCCCGTGAAAATAGAACTAATTGTTTTGAAGATGGCTGTACGGACGAAGCCGCGAGTAACAGTTAGTCTTCAATAAAGTAGCCTAAATTATTTGTTATAAAGTCAGCTATGTGCCAGTGAAATTTCCGTGAAAATCGGTCCAACCGTTTTGGAGATAGCACTTACTAAACCGATTTTGATGTTTGATATAATATGTGGTAATTACACAAAGGATATTTTACACCTATGTACGTTGTATATAAAATAAATGAATATATATGTGATGATGGATTGTATTATACATATACTGAATTAAAATGAAATGAAATAAATCCGAATTATTTTGTTTTACATTACTTTAAATAGAAGTAAAAAACTATGTAATTACAAGAACAGATAATAAACATTTATTGATGAGTATAATTAACATTAATTGATTTATTATGTGTGTGTTTTAATAGTGTTTTCATACAAGAAAATCAACACAGTTGTCGTGCACAGTCAGTAATAAATAAAAGCTTTAGCTGAAAGCTCTAATTCAAATACTAAATTAACAATTTAATCCGCTCTTAAGGCATCTTACTTTTAATTATTTTCAATTTAGCAGCTGAAACTGGCTGAAACATGTTTAAATATTAATTCTTCTATCAGCGTACTAACGAATTCTGAAGAGAGATTTATTATTTTATATTATCACATTTAAATAAATTATGTTTTATAGATCCCATATAACTTATTTTGTAACGTACTCGAATGCATACGCTTTTATTAGAAAATAGCGTACCTGAGAATAATATTGAAGTTTTCATAAATTTTACAATATCGCTCGCTCGCTTCATCTCGATTTGCAAAAAGTCTACCAGCTCACGGATACGCAGGAGATATTATTTTAAAACTGTACATGGAAACTATTCACCTATAGAATTTACTCACGTTCTTTTTTTAAATTCATATATTTCAACTTTATTTTATTACTAGCTGTGCTCGCTACTTCGGCCACGTGAGACCTTGTGTAAAAAAACAGCGATTATTAATAATAATAAAATAAATAAAGAAAGTAATCTGGTCAATTTACGTATCTACTTTTCTCTCGTACTTAAGTTGCTAAGATATGATTTAGAATTTCCTGAACTACTTATCATGAACACAGTATTTTAGCCGTGATGCGTGTTCCAACAAACAGACAGACCGACAGACAGACTGATATTTCTAAAATTGATTGAAATGTATTTTATTACTTATACTTATATTATACGTATATTTTAGTATTTATACAGACCCCTGTAATATTTTAAAAAAATAAAAATCTAATAATTATGAACAAGTTAGATTTATATTCTTATTAAGTATAGATATAGAGTGAGTGACGCTTTTGAATTCGTAAACTACATTATCAATGTTTCGATGACAACATCTCTTCTGTACTTGTTTAAAATATATGGCTAGCAATCAAAACACATAAATATATGTGTAAACAGGCAAGGATAAACCTGGAAAGTAGTAAGTTTTTCTTTTTTGTATTTCAATTTTTTTTATTATTTTTTAGTAGACGAGCTTGTATAGTAAGTTTTTTCCATATCGTTGACGAATATAAGCATTTATGTTATCGCTCCTTACGCCTACAATCTCCAATATTTGTACAATACTCAAAATATATCTAATGTTAACACGTAAAGAAAAAAATTAATAATCCTCGTTATGATCCAATATTGACCACTGGACGATCTCTATATTAAATTCTACGGTGACAAAAGTTTTTCAATAATTATTCGTGGTACAATTTCATATTTGCCATTTAAAATGAAAAGGTTACAAAATTGTTTCCAACACTGAACTTACAACACCGAAATTTACAATTTCAATACCGAAACAACAAGAAGCCGTTGGGTTCTAGTGATTTGACCGGTGGAATATCATTTCGACGTCCGTAAGCTCGAACCCCCACATGTACCAACGAATTTTTCGGAATTCGCCTACATTTACTAATTTAAATTGGTAACACTATCGACTGACGGTGAAGGAAAACATAGTAAGGAAACCTGAACCTGAGAAATGTTCTTGTAATATATGTGGGAAAACATATAACTGTGGATTTCTCAGAGTTTGAAATCACCAATACGTCGTGGGATGGCGTGGCGATTACGCCCATACCTTCATTCGGGAAGAGGCCTATGCCCCTGCAGTGGGTCTCTTACAGGCTGATGAACACTGAATTTGTTCGAGACACTGAAAGTTGCTTTTACACGGAAATAATATGAAACACCACCTGATCATATTTAATTAAGTTCTAAAAATGAAACTGTTGCTTAATACGTCTCTCGTGGCACACGTATATCTTGTTGAACGCACGCGAATATCCATAAAGACAAGTATAGCGAAATTTATAGCAGAAATTAGCCCAACGTCGGCTGCAATAAATTTACATATGAAACTCGTTTGTTAAAACCTTTGGTATGTTAGTTTATTTCTAGAAATGATATTCGAATTACAAAACTAACAGCATTTACAATTTAAATTCTGACAAAAATATTCAAAATTAGAATGTCTCTATAATCGATTTGGTTGGGTTGTTAAAATGTAGACCTCACCTAGTTTAGATGTCTGAGCGTCGATAAAATGCTACAACAAGAATTAATTACAGAGTTACTTATTTACTATTATTTAAGTCTATATAAAATAAAAAAAGTTTGAAAAATCGTACGGAAAAGTAAAACAATTGGATTAATACATGTCCATATACCTAAAAAGCCAGCAGGATGAAAGACAGTGAGGAGATTTACAGAATGAATAGATTCATATTCAGTTGTTAAGTTGTCGTCTCATTATACGGAAACACAAGATTTGGACTCATTTTATTTGTTAGTACACTCGGGGCAGATAAATAATGATGAATATATATTTCGCCAAAGGTAAAATACAAGCATTTTTTTTTATATAATACTTATTTTAATCACATACACTCTTGATAACTCGTTTTTTCATGAATTGATTACGAAATCAACTATTAAATTTTCTTTCAATCACTTGATGAGATCTGGACGTTTTTGCCATAGTATATGGACGATTGTGGTGAAGTAGATATGACTATGGATACTTTGAAATATAAGCAGTGTCAATCGTGGTTGGGCAATAATAAGTATGTGTTTATGTATGATTTTTATAGCTTAATTTTTTTTTATTAACGTTTTTTTTTTGTAGCACGGCGAAATTACAACGGCGATCACCGACACACCGGAGACACCCTATCCATCGCCGGTCGCCGCTGTCATGACGGCCTGCGAAAACCTGGATATGCACAGGCTGATCCCAAAACGCGACCCGCAGAAGCGAATCACTATGACGGGCTTTTTCGCCATATACATGGTGGTTGCGATCCAGTCAGGCTGTAAAACCCTACCATCCCGCAAAATGCATTACTTTTACCCACCCTCCAGGCGGATAGAGTGGGTTATGTCCGACTCGCACGGGCTAAAACCTCACGGTATACCGACAGACCATTTTTTTTGGGACGGCAAGGGATCGTACTCGCTACTCAACGTTGTTTAACCGCCCAAACGGTCCGCCTGGTGGAATATGACCACTGGGCTCCTACCTAATAGGGATACATACTGGGTACACACGCAATACCAGGGGTATCACTGTTGGTTGCTGGCCTTGAAGAGTGTTTCAATCCCTCTTTGAAGAGTAAATGTTAAGTGCTGGTGGCTATATGTGTAACTTAGTAATAACCTATAGATTACAATGGGTATTTAAATATGTAAGCGTATCTAGTTATCAGATATGTCTTTGTTTTAACCTGAACGTAATCACGTGCTTACTCTGCCAGCAATATTGCAGTTTGGGTGTCGCCGGCGAATTTTCTAATGTAGCGACTGAAAGCAATATGGCTTCTCAAACGTACGAGCTGTTGACGTATAACATATTACTTTATTATATAACACGTTTTCACAACTAACAGTTCTATTTCTTTATTATCACTATGTTGTACTTGATTGTCCTTCTGTATAGAAGAAATAATGTTCTACGAGTATTTCGTTTAACAAAATTATCTATTCAAAAATATAATAATTAAAAGAGGAAAATAAAATTTTCAAATACAAAAACTGTTTTAGTAATATTAATGAAGGAGTTATTCAGTTTATTAATAATCAGGGTAAGCACAAATATATATATATATATCCATTCTCTAATTCATTACATCCACAGATATGTTATATAACCTATGTCACTTCCACAATCAAGGCGGATTAAATTACATTCCATATGTATAAAATCTATAAAACCGTTTAGCCTACAGATACTGCTAAAGAGAGGAGGTGGTCCTTCGACGCTCTCACTGCCAAACAAACCTCAACAATCCAAGCAATGTTACTTCACGTTTTTTTTTTATTGTAGCACGGCAAAATGACTGCAATGGGCCTGATGGTAAGCACAGTACAATCCAAAAACAACGGCGACCACCGAGTGACACACTATCCATCTCCGGTTGCCGCTGTCATGACGGGCTTTTTCGCCATATGGTGGTTGCGACCCAGTCAGGTTGTAAAACCCTTCCACCCATTGCCTTTCGCCATTGCCTCGTTCGTTATTCAGCAAGGTGCACCACGTGCCACCAGGTTCGCTTGGATATCTCAAGTCTTAGATGTTATTCGACATCCCTTACACCCCTATCGGTTATCGGTTTTCTGCCAGAAGGTGGTACTAACCAGGACGAGCCGACCCATTCATGCTGAAACCAATAATAGCTTCAGCGTGTCTCTACCACCTACCAAAAGCCGTTGCAATTTTTGTTAGACATTTAAAAAATCTACTAAACTGGTATTAATCGTATAATACAAAATCCCCAGCTACGAGTATACATAGAATGAAGTTATAAATTAATCTCTGATATGAAGTTAAACATCAATAAAACAGAACCACGAGTAGAAGCCAGTAGTAATACAAAACACTGCGGGTGTGCGAGAGTTATTAGAATTAAACTTGAACGTTGCAAAATTACAATTAACTTTGATGTAATAATTTATTACGCCGGTGTGTTACTTTCATAACATATGTTTTAATTTGCAGCTACTCATGACATTTTCACTGAATAAACATGAAATTTCAACAGTGTTATTGCACTCGAAATGTAAAAGTAAAAAGGGTTTGCCGAGTTCAATTAATATTGTAGTCAACAACGTTTTTGATTGTAACACTGTTGCCTTGATTCTAATATATTTTGGCTAACACCGTCATAAAACTAATTAATACCTAGCTGTAGACATGTGAAATTAGTGCAGTAAAAAGAAACTAAATTGTAACAACACCGTTGAACAGTTAACTTTATTAAAATACCGCATTACTAATGAATTACAATTTAATACTGAAATCTACTAAATTTAAAAACTTCATAATATTATAGCAAATATGAGAATACATAATGTATGATACAACTGTGATACAATAATCTTATCTTACTACTAGCTGAACCGTGCCCACTTCGTTGGGCGATAATAGGCATTATCAAGCTACAATTTTTTGTCTAGAACTCAATCATATATCTCTCATCGTTAAGGCAGCGTTCGTAAGAAACGTTTTCGTTCGACCATTTTTTCCCCGACTCCCCAGATATTACCCCCTACAACCTCACAAACTTTACCTCTTTATGATATTAGTATAGATAATATAATTAGTTAATAGCTTCTGCTCGCGACTTCGTACGCGTGGAATAGTTATTTTGGGCTAAGTCGCAGCGGAAGCTCTGAAAAGGAAAAAAGGCCCCGATTTTGCAACATTCATTATTGCTACTCCGCTCCTATGGGTCTTAGCGAATATATAATATAACCTTCCTCGATAAATTAGCTATATAACACTGAAAGAATTATTCAAATCGGACCAGTAGTTCCTGAGATTACTCCTTACAACGCCACAACGTCACAAACTTTACCTCTTTATAATATTAGTATAGATAGATTATTATTACTAACTATCCCCACAACTATTTTTGTCAAGCCACTAACTGTTCGTACATTAATTTGGCCCCATATTGAAAATTAGCGCTGCATTACCACCCAGACGTACTGCAGCACGTGGCTGAATAGGGGTGTCATTGTTGGATAAACTATGTACACATTTTCTTTATAGTCCAGGATCCCCGGTCCATTTTTGCACTTGATTACTATCAAGCTAATTTTCCATGAGTTGCTTCGTTTCGGTGAGGCGCCCAACAATTTCCTGTGCGAAATTTCTCGATTTTGGTAGCTAACAGAGGTAGCAAGGATAAAATATGTCGATTTGATGATTCTCAAAAATTTATTACTAACTGGGTTTTTTTTTTAATCTCAAGATAATTATCTAAATTATATGAAAAAATATTTGTCCTACAAAATGTATGATTTGATCAAAGAATGATACAGGAGGGGTCCTTTCAATATGTATTAATAACGAATAAACAAATGCTTATTTATATCTAATCGAGATACAAGTCGTCTATACTATTAAACGAATTTAACCTAATAAATAACTCATTCACAAGGATTTTAACCTATGTCAATCGATGCCGTTTCCTAACTACTGAGACAGTATCGCTATAAGCATACATGTATTATACAGGCTGAAAGCTTAGACAGTAGCAATATTTATGAAAGACACTCTGCACTCTATTCTCGTTCTAAATCAATAAAAAAATAGGTGCTTAATATTTGACCTAATTATTTAGAAAAATATAAAAATTATACATAATCCTCTACGCGTCTATGTTAAAGCACAGTGTCAATGACCGTCTGGTGATTTCACTTTCACTTTAAAGTGAACGTGGGAATGGTATGAACAAAACAAAAGGGTTTATTGTCCGTTTTATTATCGAAGGCTGTATAGGAAATGAATTTAGGAGGACTGTATCCACCACTCACCCGCACTAGGAGATCCTCTTCTTCGGGGTACCCCGGCTTGGTTCGTGGCTTAGATCGCTGGTTTTGTAATAGTAGGACACAAAGTTTACACTGGCACTTGATTTCTTTTAATAGTTTGTTAGATATCTGTACCGGTTTTGCAATGTTTATTAGCGCAGATAACTCAGAGCGGTTTTGTATATTGCTAGATTCAAAGGTAACTCTTTTGCTTGCGAACGTTTTTAAAGGTGCGTTCACGAAAACTAGTAGACAGATACATTCCTTTTAAACGATAAAGTAATATAAAAACAAAAAGATTTGTGCTAACATATAAATTATTACAGATAACAAAACTACGGAACAAAGGCTATTAACTCCCGATCGCCCCTTACAGCTTTCGGCACCGGTCATGGCACCTAGGTTTATTACGTTTGTGTTTATACTTTTGAAAGTCTTAGAACAAACTTTAACTTCGGTTCTTTTCGTTATTAATATTTGTTTTGATATTATTATTTTATATGTTAAATGTGACCATGAAGTATCATATCCTAGAATACTGCAAGTGTTTAACCTTTCACCTGGTATATTAAAATCTTTCGGAAGAAATTGTGTAAATGATATTAGAGTATAATTTGTGTAAATATTATCAATTGTGTAGTTTAGAAGAAATAAGGAGAAATAATACATACACGAAAATCGACTTTATTTTATAATATTTATAAACATAACATAAATAAATATTGTAATGTAAACAATCAAAGAAACTTTCTGTGTTTTACAAGCGAGCCCTTTATTTTATTGAAATTATTGGCGCAGGCTCAATAAGAATTCAAACTACAATATAAAAATACCACAGAAAAACAATTCGTATTGAATATAAATTGAATGTTTATGGTATGCATGTATTTGAATAGTAAATTTTGCTGTATTGATGAAATACTGTCCCGTAGGACGTCTATACGGTGTAGACGTTGCATTCAGCTGTCTCATGAGGAATCAGTGGAATACAAGTTTAATTTCACAATAAACAAACATTTATACTTCTATATGTTAATTTCAGCATTTCAATTTAACCAATTTTAACATAAGGATGGTCTTTTCTATCATTCTATCACGTCTTTATCAACTCAATTTCTTGTCTGTGGGTCATGTTGTAATTAATTTTTAAACTAATTTCCAGGTGAGCTAATACTACCCGAGATTTTTCTATAACTTATAGGTTTTTAACATTTCACCACAATCTTACCAGATGTTAAATGATGGTGTAGTCTAAAATGGTAAATAAGCTCAATATAGCGGAGGACTGGCTGTCAAGTACAACTGATGGAACACACTTATAGGTAGATGGTAGAGCCACGCAGAAGCTAGTACTGGTTTCAGCATGAACGGGTCGGCTCGCCCGGGATAATATCAGTTACTCACACCGACGTGAAGTAATAGTGCTTCCAATGTTGCGTTTCGTTCGATCAGTGAGAGCGCCGGAGGCACCCTTCCCCCTCCCCATAAACACAGGCTGGCAACTCACTTGCGACTTCCCTGCTGTTGCTAGTGTCTGTGGACGGCGGTGATCACTTAATATAGGTGACCCGCCTTTTTTTTTTTTTTTTCGAACTGACTACGCTATTGCCCTGGCAAGGTCTTCACAGCTTCACCGGACTACTAAGGTTGGAGCTTAAGGCTCACAACCGATTTTGGGTTTTGGGTAACAGACACAAGGGTGCACGCACACCTCGGCTTGGACTGTTACCGAAAAAAGACGCGTCTGTCTGTCCTAGCTAAACTATTCTAAGCTATTCATACATATATACATTTGTGAACCATGCAATGAAAATTGCATGATTCACCAATGAATACGTGTATATCTGAAATGAAACGAACTAAAACTATTCGATTCAGTTCGATTGAGGGAAAAAAGTAAACCCTCCCACAGTGTGTATAGATGTGCACGTGTGTGAGAGAGATAATCTCATATGTGTGTTCAAGTGAT
>MU163739.1:180571-201324 GCA_015888305.1 Antheraea pernyi | reverse complement strand
CCTCTCGAGACATGAGAGGCGGAGGTCGGGGGCGGGCAGGGGCGGCGGCCGCCCTAGACGGCGCCACCTGCCTAGGGTATCGAGGGCGCTATGTGCGCGGGGCGCGGGGACATCCGCGATAATTCGCGGTATGGCCCACGCCGCGGCACAGAACACAGCTCGGAGGGTCGGAGGCGTCTTTCGTGCGAGTCCTATATCTATATATCAATACGTGAAGCCTTCTGTGCCCTCGCAGTGTCACAACTGCCAGGTGTACGGACACTCCGCACGAAACTGTCGCCTGAAACCCAGGTGCGTTAAGTGCCTCGGCGACCACTCCACTAGGGAGTGTTCTCGAACTGACTAGTTTCCTTCGGGACAACAAGTTCGGTTATTTTACATACTCGCTCGAAGAAGAGCGTAACCTACGCGTCGTCATCCGCAGAGTCCCTGCGGAGATCCCGACAGACGAAATCTCCGATGACCTCAACGAGCAGGATATCCCTGTCCGTGAGGTGCATCGCATGCGCTCTCCGCGCACCCGGCAACCATATGATATGGTGTTAGTAGTTCTCGCGGATGACGACGCGTAGGTTACGCTCTTCTTCGAGCGAGAAGGTGTAGTAACCGAACTTGTTGTCCCGAAGGAAACGAGTCAGTTTACGATGGATGGTAGGGGTCGCGACCTTCACTTGAATGCCTACTGCGGTATTCACAGCGGAGGTGAAGGGAATTTCTGCTATTTCTAGCAGACTCGAAATTTCAACCCAGGACGCCTAGTCCTGGATCGTGACGGGCGGAGGTGGGCGGGGCTTCTTACTCGACGGTACTCGGGGATAACGGCCTTAGGGGCCTTTTTGGGGGGTTTAGCGTCCCTTTGAGGGGGGCGCTTGCTTGAGGGCAGATGGCCCTCACTATCGGAGGAGTTTGCGGGGTATTGACCCCGCTTTTTGCCCCGCGTGATGGTGGTGAAACCGTCAGTCGCGAGAGTTTGATCCAGCTCCATGAGGGAGCTTTCATCGACTGGGGTGGGGGTGTCTGCCTTGTCTGCAGAGGACGGGCTCTCCTGCGAGAGCAAGGAGAAGGAGTTCTTCATAGTGAAGCTCGGGTTTCTGAGGACTCTGGGCGTGGGACCGCCTTTGGCGTGGTTGCGGACCTCGAGGATGAACCGTTCATACTCGACGAGCAGTTCCGGACACATACCCGAGACGAATCCGCGGAAGGCCGCAAGCTCTTGCTTGTGGGAAATTGACTCGGCCATGCCGGGGCCTGGGGAGAAGAGTGGGGTGGGAGCAGACATCAAAACCTCCCTGCCAGAGGTCACGTAAAAAAATTTAAATAATTACGTATCGAGAGCACTTGCGAGCGCGCGTCCGGTTGCCACAAACACAACAATCGGACTCACTTCATTTAAATGTTTGAGCTCTCGCATATTGTGCACGTTAGTTTCACATCTAGTAGTTTACATTAGTAACAACTTTATCGTATGAGTGTTAACAGAATCAAACTCTTTTGTAACCAGTTTTGTGAAATAGAAAAAAAAAAGCTTCCAGTGATGGAAACCATCGTGAAGAAACCATAGTATGGCGGTAGAGTATTTTTTAAGGCCGCCTTGCTAGATACCACCCTCAAGTTGGAAATCTGTAGCCAAGCACCTGTTAGTGTGTTCCAATAGGTACACTTGAGAGTCCGTCATCTTGAACCACGCTGTCATATAGCACCACATGAAATGGTGCTGGTGATGTGATCAAACCCTAAAACCTATAAAGTATAAAAAAATATTTACAATAAACACACATACTCTTTAACAACAAAAGAGGCTTAGTTACCGAGACGAAGTTCCTAAACCCTAATTACATAATAAAGTTAGGTCCTGAGGAAGTTTTAATCCTAGCTTCTTTGTTCGCCGTAAACACCGTGTAAGTTCTCACAGGGGTTCCGCATTTAAATGTACTACGTGTGTACGCGGTCAGTTTCGCCGAGTGCAGTTGGCCAGCTTAGAAACTATGGGCAAGACGTGCTTGGGAATAAGGGCGTATCTTTGTGTTTCCTTATGTTAGTTACAATTAGTTTTATTCGGCCGATTAGAACAATGAACTGTGAAACACGCTTAATGACATAGATAATGGAAACTAAATTAAATGGGTGACTAAAACTAGCATATTTATAATTTTTACTGTGCCAATTAAATGACCAAATGCGCCGTTTGAGCAAAACGACGAATGACCAACGGTGCTCTATTTGATCAACGGATACATGTGAAGTTAAAAAGCCTGGTGTATAAGTGCATCATTTCATCGGTCCGCTTACAGGCAGAGAAACGCGGCCAGTCCTTTTTTTTATGGTGTACGTCTACCGCTAAGTTGGGGCGCCACAAGATCTCTATAAACTTCATCGTGCCGCCCCAGCGGTTGGCCCAGCAGCGATATTGCTGCCGCCGGGCCTCGTCCTGTTAGGAGACAGCCGGGTACACACCGGCCGTCTCCTCCGTCCGCCAGACCTTTGCACTAGGAAGATGGGCCCCCCGACCCATCTTCCCTAGGTCCAGCTACGGTGGGAGGAGGCGGTCAAACTGCCGCCTCCTCCTGCCTGTCCTCCGTTGAGAAGTGAAACGCGGCCAGTCCTAGGTAGACGTATCCAACAGCTGGCTGCACTTCATTGAAATGAAGATGTTGCGATAAATGTGTGGCATCAAGCGAGCAGATCGCATTCGAAACGAACATATCAGTGGTAGCCTTGAACTCCGTGACATCGCACATAAGCTGCAGAAATGTCGTCTCCACTGGTATGGCCACATAAGTCGCAGGCATCTAGACTACATCTGAAATAGATATCTCAATGTTACCATGCCAGGGCCAAGGTCTCGCGGTAGGCCCAAAAACGCTGGCTGAACGTTGTGAAACTGGGCATAAAGGAAAAAAACCTCACATGAGACGATGCCAATGACCAGACAAAGTGGACGAAGCTAAGTCGGAAAGCGAACCCTGGCATCAGTCCGAGAAAACACTAGGAAGAAGAAGAAGAATTATACGGTGGAACGTGAACTTAACAATTAACTAGGATATATAGGTTACTCTTCGTACATGAAGAAATATCAAAAAAATAAAATAAATTCACTCATAGATGACTAACCGAATATAATAATCAATTAATAAATAAAATCTAACAGATAAACATATATGTATTTATAAGTTATTATATATAAGTTATATAAGTTATTACAAATCAAATGAAATCAAAAATGCTTTGCTCAGTTAAGGTTCTGAGAGGGCGCTTATGACATCTATGCTGCGACCGGTTCGGAAAACAATTCAGTCATCGAGAAGAACCGGCAAAAACTCCATCTGGTTTATCTTTCTATTTGATATATTTTTATATATTCCATAAATATAAGGTAATTATTTTTTTCGTTTTTGCTACTCTATTGACCTAGCAAGGTCTCAACAGCTTCACCGGACTACGTAAGGTAAAATAAAATATTAACAATGGTCGCTACCCACGGTATATTCTTCCAAGAAATTTAATGAAATTCATCAATACAATTGTTTTTTTGGAGCTTCTAATTATTTTGTTACACAATGCCCACCTTTTCAACAATTTCGTCGAAGCACCTTTGTTTTCTGCAAAGACGTTCTGTTCTAAGAAGTTGCTACTAACATATAATTTTATATAGATTTTTTTTATCGTTTTGTATTTGTAATTATATTTTCTATTTCAATATACTCTGATTCAAAACATTTTAAAAAGAAAAATCGCTACGTATACATTAGTAATAAAATAATAAACGAACTGCTCGACCCGGCGTTGACTTCACTTACTTTTATATGTAGAATTATTTTTTTTACTTTATCGGCTTTTCGTACGATTTTTCAAACATTTTTTTATTCTAGCGGGCACGGCGGTCGTTTTCCCGCCCTGATTTTTGTAAACATTACCAAGCTCTACAACTATTCTCTAGAACTCAATCATATATAATCATCGTTAACGCAGAGTTCGTAAGAAACGTTTTCGTACGACTGTTTTTTCTCTGACTTACTTTCCAAATCCGACTACCACAAAAAAGTATTTTCATTTTTCGGTATATCAATATATAGCCTATAACACTCACAAATAACGTGGCTTTCTATAGATAAAATTTTTTTTCAAAATCGGCTTAGTAAATCCAGAGATTACCCCCTACAACGTCATAAAGTCATAAACCTTACCTCTTTATAATAGAAGTATACCACTATCTGCCATAAATATTGAAACAAAGAAAAAAGAAATTCTATTGTAAATAACATTTATTACTTTCACAATGTGTTAGTTTAATACATAAATATAAAACAATTTAAAATATAAAAAGCTTATTCAAAGCGATCTCCGTTAGCTGCAATACAGTCCTTTAAACGTTGAGGTCAGTTATCAATAGAAGCACGCACTCTTTCCATGGGAAAATTGTTCACTGCCAATCGTTCGGATTGTTTTACGGACTCCAAATTATCATGTCATTTAGAGCAAGCTGTACTCTCTAAAACTGACCATAAATCATAATCCAGTGGATTCAGATCGGGACTAGGCGACGGCCAGTCTTCAGCTCTGTGGAAGTTCGAAACGTTCGTTTCCAACCAAGACTGCGTAGACCGAGCTTTATGATCCGGCGCCGAGTCTTGCTGGAAGGACCATTCTTGGTTACTGAACACGGAGTTATTAAGGGTTTGGATGTTTTGATACCTTTCTCTCAAAAGTATGTCTCAGTCACTCCTTCATAGCTAATACCCCCCCAAACCTGAAGTCGGATAGTGCCCACGTTGCACTCTGTCGACTATTTGGGGAGCTTCCTTAGAGTTTTGAGCATAAATACGGTCATTTTGTTTGTTAAAATGTTGCTCAGTTGTAAAAATTATATCAACCGTAAATAATATTTTTCTGTGACTTCCCTTTGCGTACCGCTTCAGTAGTTGTTTCGATTTTACCACCCTATTCTTTTTAAAATTATCAGTTAAGAAATGACCAGTACGTCTCTTATAGGCTGCAAGTCCTAAGTCATCTTTTAAAATACACGACATGGTTCTAGGTGCTATCTTCGTCTCCCGAGATAAAATCTTTTGCTTTCGGAGAGGATTTCTTCGAATTCTTTCCCTTACTGCTTTGACCACTTTTTTCGTACGAACACTACGTGAACGGCCAGACCTTTTTCTGTCACAAACAGAGGAGGTCTCATTGTACCTATTAATAGCCCGGTACACAAACATTTTACTAATATCAAGCGTATGGAGAATTTAAATAATGCATTTAGCTCCATACCTACTTTGTGTAATGCAATCACAGCGATTCGGTTCTCTTTATCATCCCGCTCCATTTTAATATCGCAAAATATTGTACAATGTATTGGCGCCAAAATGAGAAAATCCAATGAATAATCATATAAAAATGACAGATTCCAAATTCAAATGTAATATTTGGTTTATTTTTAATTGTAACAGTATTTATGGCTAGATTAAGTATATACTAGCGGATAAGGTGGACGTTATCCTGCCTTGATAATATAAAAATATATCTAAAATTCGACCGCAGCGTGTGCCAATTATTCTCGGATCCACTGGAACACCCACACAAAATTTCATCAAAATCGGTCCAGCCGTTTAGGAGGAGTTCAATGACATAGACACGTACAGAAGATATATTACAATAATCTACCCTCGATAACTTGAAAAATAATTGAAACTGCTGTATCACAAAAACTATACTAAGTAGTCAAACAAATATTTGAATTTTGTTAAAATAATTAACAATATCTATAGTTATAATAAAGAATACAAAACTTACTGGATTTATTAATACTTTTGACAATATATAGATATTTTCTTAGTAGGAGAGACTCTAAACTATTGTTGCCCAAATGCAAGACCAAGACGAGACATCCCTTGGACTTGGTCTTAGTCTTGCATCAATGCCCATGGTCTTGTAGCAAGAGTCTTGCTATTTATTAAACACGTTAGGTTCCTATTTATTAAACACATTAGGTTAGACCTTACAGCAATGCAACGGATAGGTACATTTTAAACTATATTTACATAGACAGTGAAGTTTTTATAATTTGCAAAAAATCAAAAACAAGACCGACACCGATTTTGGACAACACTACTATAAACACCTGGAAGGTGAATATTAGTTTAGCAAAATTGATTCAAAACTCTCTATAAGTCGAAACCTCGGTATCTCTAGTTTTTTACGTATTTCTTGATTTTCGACTTACCGAGATTCTAATGCATTCGTGCAAACATTACCAACTAAGTTTTCACTTTTCTTATTTACTTTAAAATGTCAATAGTTGAGTTACGTAGTGCTTGCTTCTAATCCTGTAATTAACAGTGAGCCACGAAGTGCAAGTTTAGAGTTACCAACTTTGTTGCTTGTAAATACAGTATAAGTTGTCTCCAGAGTCACATCGGGACTAAGCTTTTGTACAGTGCACGCTACGTATGTACGTATCTGATTCTTTGTACGGAAGTTTTCAGTTAACTGATGAGAATCGCGTGTTTGATTTGGGAGAGAGAGAATAGGATTCCTTTTTTTTTCTTTAAATACTTATAGCATGTTTTGTATAGATGTTAAATAAATACAATTGAAGAGTCTGTTTGTAATGTCAATAATAACAGCTATTTATTAAGCAGATATAAAGGAATATACGGTGAATATAGCAAGTTTGGTAGGTGGTAGAACCACGCTGAAGCTATAACTGGTTTCAGCATGAATGAGTCAGCTCGTCCGAGGTAGTACCACCCTCTCACAGAAAACCGACGTGAAGTAACAGTGCTTGCATTGTTGCGTTTCGTTCGGTCAGTGAGAGTGCCGAAGGCCCACCTCCCCTCTCCCTTTCCTTCCTCACCCTTCCCCACCAATACAGGCTGGCAACGCACTTGCAAATCCTCTGGTGTTGCTGGTGTCTATGGACGGTGGTGATCACTTAACATCAGGTGATGAAAAAAAAAGAAAAACATTTTTAAAATGTTCTTATAATGTGTATCGTAGGAATCGTATCGTATCGTAATCGAATCGTATTGTGGTGACGTACCTGAATTCTCGTCGAGCCGCAATATTCTTGATACTGGGTTTCCAAGGCGCTGGTTATTGTTTATTCGTCGCGAATATTTTAATTTTGGGGCTCGTAAAACCGCCAGGAAAAAAAATCGTAACTTTCGCGTAAGACCACTCACAGAGAACTGTTGTATCTGATTTCGAATAATGGACGTTGTGGCGCGGGTGTTCGTGCGCGTGCACCAATGGGCGTGCAGCAAGGTCCGCCAACCACATTCCTTTTACGAACTATGCACAGATTATGCTCCGGTGTTTATCACAGTACAATATATACCGGACGCAAATGTAAAATTATAAATATATATAAGAGGAAAAGTACTATTACTGTTACGACGGGTACGTAACATAATGTTATAATAATTTATTGTCAATCAGTTTATCAATCAGTTATGTTATAATCTCCAAAACGGTTGAACCAATTTTAAAGAAACTTGTACCCACAGGTATCTGATGTTATAAGGAGTAACTTAGGCAACGATTACTTTTTTTTTAAAGTGGTTCGGGCAAATATAATATACTGGTACAGTGTCCAAAACTGCCCACGCTCCACACCCACGACAACACACAGTTTAAGTTGTGGGTAACAGCTAATTACGTAGTATGTTATACTATTAAGATTAAAATAGATGTGTTTAATTTTTGTTGATTATTTATACGAAAACATGCGAAAGTTACCGAAAGCGAAATACTGAATCGTGCAAAAAATATTACTTTAGTCTAGAAACGTTATATATAAAATACAATATTTAAAGATAACTTACTCTATTTACTCATATTTACTCTACTTCTCATAATAAAACTAGCGGGCACAAAGGACATCGTCCCACTCTGATTATAAAAAAATCTTTAACAAATTATATACGTAAGCCTAATGAATCACTTTATCTACTGGTAAAAACTGCCATAAAAATCCATTCAGTAGTTTTTGAGTTTATCGCTAACCGACAGAGAGACGCGGTAGGGGACTTTGTTTTATACTATGTAACAAAATAACAATAACAACTAATGGAAGAAAAAGGATTGCTATAAGTTTTAAATCAGGCGTTTGAGTTAAAAGTCGTTTTCCATGATTGACAAATAATTCTCTTTTTCAATTTTGTCGACTCGTTATCGGAGCGCATTTTTATCAACTTCACAAAAGGACGATGTTCAGCTGAATGTGTTTTTCTATGTATGTTAATTAATATCCTAATTAATTGTGAACGAATATTAATAATACTCTTTTATTTAAATTGGTTATACTCAGTTATATCCTTGTTCCGTGAAGATTAGAGAATGGGAGAGATGCCTCCGGCGCTCTCACTGACTGAACGAAACGCAACAATGGAAGTGTCGGTTTCTGTGAGAAGTTGGTACTACCCCAGCCTAGCCGACCCATCCACGCTGAAACCAGTAATAGCTTCAGCGTGGCTCTACCACCTACGAAATCTAAAAACCTATCTCTCAAATGGAGGATTTTTCAACCCTACGTAAAGTTTATCTTTATATTTTGGCCCATTTAAAAATATCTTTATAAATTACCAGCTTTTGCTAGCGAATTCGCTCGCGTGAATGTAGATTCGATTTATTCCTCTGGAAAGTACATATTTTATGTCATTACATATATAGGTCATTTTTTTCTCTAAACTTTAAGGTGATCAGGTAGACTTATTAAGTCGTGAGCGTAACAAACATAGAAAGGATAAGAATAAAGAAATTTAATTTCACATCTATAATTGCAGGTGAAATAATAAGGACTTTTAAACAATTAAATTTGAAACATACCGAAGACATATGGGGAATGTCGGTATTGGTAGTTATTATCAATATTTCACCATATTTAGCGAACATATTTAATCAGTGTATAGCACAAGGAACCTTCCCCAATCTAATTAAAATAAGTAAAGTAGTTCCTTTATTTAAATCAGGCTCTAGGAATAGTCTTAGAAATTATAGACCAATTTCTGTACTTCCGTCATTAAGCAAAATTGTTGAGAAGATTATGCTTAGTAGGATATTTTAAAGGGTAAGAGATTTTGGATGGTCGACAGTTTGGCTTCACCAAATCAAAATCAACTAATGACGCTGGTGCAACGCTTTTAAGTCATATATTGCGGGCTTGGGAGGGATCACAGGATGCAATTTATATGTTTTGTGATCTATCTAAGGCCTTTGACTGCGTTGACCACAGTACACTCATTCTGAAATTTAATCATTACGGTGTTTGTGGAGTCTCTCTCGACCCTCTCGTCTTCTATTTAAAAGATCGCTGTCATAAAGTTAGCATAGACGGGCAACGTCTGCGGGATCCTTGACTCCAATTGGCGTTCCACAAGGTTCCATTTTAGGGCCGTTTTTACTTCTTGTATATATAAATGATCTACCGCTAGTGGTTGATAACTGTGCAAATGTAGTGCTTTTCGCGGATGACACTTCCCTTATATTTAATTTAATTTACATATCTAAGCAGTATCTTAAATAAAATCTCCGACTGGTTTGCATTAAATAATTTATTGCTAAATGCAGACAAAACAAAATGCGTAAGATTTATCTTGCTTAATGTTCCACCTACTGATAGTAAAGTCGAGATACAAGGGAATCTAGTTGGCTTAGTTGACAATGCCGTATTCCTGGGTATGACACTTGATTATAATTACAATGGGGTCCTTATATTAAAAAAAATTGGCGGGATGATTAAGTTCTGCTGCGTTCGCAGTTCGAAAAATTCGCCAGCGAACAGATATTTCCATTGCTAGGTTGATCTACTTCGCTTACTTCCATAGATTAATGTCTTATGGCATTTTGTTGTGGGGGTAGCAGCTGAGGTGGACATCATATTCCTACTACAAAAACGGACAGTTCGAGCGATTTATAATTTGGGGCTTTGCGAATCATTGAGGATTAAGTTTCAGGAATTCCGTATTTGAATTCTGCCCTCCCAATATATTCTTGAGAATTTGCTGTACGCCCTCAAAAACCTAGATATTCTGGATTTAGTAAAAGACCGACATTATGTATATACTAGAAACAATAACAAACCGGTCATTCCATGTTTCAGGCTTACTAAGACCAGTAACAGTTTTTTAGGTTATAGTGTTAGATTTTATAACAAAGTCCCAAAACACATTACCAGATAGTGAGTTCAAGTGTCATTTCAAGCGGGTCTTAATATATAAAGGCTAATACAGAATGGATCAAAATTCGCGTTGGCGACGTTTGGAAGTGACGCCTCTCTCTGTGCATCCACCAAAAACAAATGTAACTTTATATGTGATTATGTTTTAATAATCAAAAAATATGTTATGTATTATGAAAATATAAACCAGATCGAATTTCTTGCCGGTTCTTCCCGATGACTGGGTTGTTTTCCGAACCGGTGGTAGTTTTGACGTTCATAAGTGCCTTCTCAGAGCCTAAATTAAATAAAAAGTATTTCGTATAATAGCCTATGCGTAATTCTAATTTATAAGCTACATTAGTGTTATGATTAATCAAATACTGTTAAGTAGTTTTTACGTTAAAAAGTTTTTTTTCAAACTCACTACGTTATTGCCCTAATAGGCTTTTACAGCTTCACCAGAATACTAAGGCGAGTTTATTTCACAAGTAGCACAAGGGTGCACGGCACACTTCGTCTTGGATTGTAGTGTAACACAACGATTCTAAGCGAAACTATACATACATGTATGTATGTACTACGCGAAAGAGTAATAAATATCCATTCGTCCTTATAAACTGTTATATATATAATATTACTAGGATTGTATATATATACGTAATCACGGAACACGTGTAGTGCAATATCAACTTTGCACACGTAAAGTCGGATAAGTTACATCGTACGTTGTCTAATACGGCTGTTGTTAGATAAACTTTGTCATGAGAACCGTACGCCCAAAGTTCCGGGCGGGGGCCGTATTGCATCTAATTTGTGTTATCTCAGAGTTCACGTAGGTGATATGGCAAAAAGGGTTGGTCTGTTTTCATTACCCATGGTAGCAGTACCGCGGGATGTTATTTTGTAAAAGTTTCAGCGAAATTTCATTAAGGATTGCAACTTCATCAGTTAACCTATAATAATTCTAAAAATGGCGACGTATTTAAAAAGAAAATATTTAAATACTTTATACCTATGTACTTTATTAAAAATTAAAGTAACGTGAAAGTGTTTTCATGTCGAACACATCGTAAACAAAATGGCGGTTGAAAACTAGTGATAAATAATGTACAAAAAAAATTGAGCCGTCACGGGACGTCTAGGAGATTTGAAACACATGTGTAATGTAGTAAACAACACTGTATACACTATAGGCATACGAGCTCAGTGCTCAGTGCAAGAGAGATTCACATCCCAAGTTCAAAATCTATCTACAAGCACCTATCAGTGTATTCCGGGTACTGGACTATCACTCAACTCCTTCAAGCTTAGCGCACTGTAAGATTGTGGCCAAAGTTTAACCCGATGAAAAAACAGTTTGCTGGCTACAGCGTTTAGCACTACATTTGGCAGTGTGGTCTATAATGTAACACAGTAAACGTAAATGGTAGTTAATAACTTAAATGCCATTATTTGTAAATATCTATCACATTCTTGGACATATATTTTCATCTTGTGGGTGGTTTAAGTACGCCATCCGTGTTATTTCAAAAAAGTTAAATACGCATTGAACTCTTACTTAAAAAAGTATGACCACAAAAGAGTGTCTTACATTTGTTTACAGATGGATATTATTTTAATTTAAATATTCTCTAACACTTGTCTAAGTTGACAGTTCCTATTCTATTGTTGTAATTAACTGTATCTCTATTTGCCGACAAAAGAAGTTTCATAGTAAATTATGGATTTCGTGGGTATAATTAATTCGGAAGAAGTAAATAAATCATACATTTTAGATATTCATGACATCTGACAGTGTATTTAGTGTGTCATTATAGTGTTGTTCCACCTTACGCACTTGACGTAATATATAAATCTTATAAATTGCTTATTTTATTTATTTTATACATCATTTTCTTTTAACTTAAAGATCACAATAATGAGAACTAATTTAAAACGAAATAATAAGTAAAATTTCTTAATGAGATCTGAACAAAAATATTATTCATAAATTGTAATTGTTTACAAAATATCTCTATGTAATGGAACGGTTTTGAATGATAAGATCGAATTGAACGAATGCTATTCAGAGTTGCTTGCATAAAAAACTTGAATCAGATGTTTAGTTAGAGACCAATTGGACACGCTTTTGTTGTAAAATATTTTAAACATGACTTCAACTAGGTTTTAAATTGTAAGCACTGCTTAGTAAAATTCGTGTTATACCCTTGTTCATTTTTTGTTTTTGTAATAAGACTGCATGTTTTAGAGTTTCGCAATAATGTCACCTGATATTAAATGACAATGTGGTCTAACATGATAAACCACTCAACCGATCAATATAAAATTTTAAATACACGCTGTCATGGATATAGAAAAAAAACTTGAAGTATGGTAGAGTCATTAAGAAAAACAATACTTTTCCCGAGCAAAAGTCTGATAAAGCTCACAAATAACAATAAATATCTACTCTTTATCATTGTATGTTACAACTGAATTACATATGTATAGCGTAAGTTGCTGACAATGTTCCCACCGGTTAGATCTGCCGGAGGATATTATTGAATATACTACTCGCTTTCAATTATCCAACAATCATCACTAATGATTATCAACAACATAATTAACATATATGAACATACTACACTACACATTCGTGTATCTGTTAAATTTATATAATAATATATGTTTATTATTCTTTTTTTATCACGCTTTTATTAGCTTCACCTGTATGTATGTATGTAACCGACCCCTTTGAGCTCGATTGTGTCCTACTTTGAACGATCAGATTTAATTCAAACTTTGCACACCTGTCAAAGGTCGATGACAATGCAATAATCCGAAAACATAAGTTAAAAAAAAATAACTAAAAAATTTAAAATAATTAATAGTTTAAAAAAACTAAAAAAAACACGCTTTCATAAAAAATCCATCTAAAACACAGAAAATAAAATTTAATAAATTTGGATTAAGAATAGTGTAAATTAGCAATAAATGTATATTTTTGTGAAAAGTGACAAAAAAATGATAGTAACCTCCAGATATCACTATTTTTATCATTTTATTTTCTGTTTTTTAGATGGATTTTTTATGAAAGCGTGATTTTTTAGGTTTTTTAAAATATTATTTATTTTTATAGTAGCACGGCAAAATGACGGCACTGTGCCTGATATTAAGCACAGTACAATCCAAAAACAATGGCGATCACCGAGTGACATCCAATCCATCGCCGGTCGCCGCTGTCATGACGGCCTGCCAAAAGCTGAATCACTATGACGGGCTTTTTCACCATATACATGGTGGTTGCGTCCCAATCAAGCTGTAAAACCCTATCACCCCGGTTTCGTCATTGCCTCGTTCGTTATTCAGCAGAGTGCACCACGTGCAGGTGAGGTTGGCTTGGGTGTCTCAAGTCTTAGATGTTATTTGACACCCCTTACACCCCAATATGTACATGTATTACTAGATCTATTACTAGATTTATGTTGTATATATTTTAATTTTATCTATTTATGTATTTTTAATTATATATCAAAGTTAAGTTCATTTCATAGAGGTTTTTTTGTTTACTATTTTGCTTCTTTTATAGTTATACTTCTTATAACTTTTATTTTTGATAACAATACCGCTTGTAGGATTAAACTCACCAGTGTACAAACAAAAAATGCAATAAAGTATTCATTCACTCATCGATTTTGCTCACTCACACGAAATTTTTGATATTTAATTTTGGTCGTATTTTATAATGTAGGGATTGCCATATTATAAATATCCATACGTATCTTTGAATATAGCCGTAAGTTCGGTCTTGCGCATAATATCGTTTAATACAAAGCAAAGTTTAAATATTACTATAGGAATCTAAAATGGACATTTATCTATATTTAAACTGTGTAGATGATATATATAAAAAAGTGCGTGCGTACAAAGTACACATGTCAGAAGTGAAACTTCTTTGGCGAACTAATTTATAAGTCTTGTTTATATTTAAAAAATCTAAAACATTAGAAAAATTTTTAAAATTTTTTAACCCTCATGCGCCTATAGAATTTTCACTTCAAAAATATTATACGTATTTATAGCCAAATTTGTATTCTGCGCATCTATAGGTACTCAGGATGGTCAAAAACTTTAGCGATGACTATAAAAATAAGAATGGTATAATTAAAGACAAATGCAACGTGCTCCAACGGTAATTAAATATTAAGCAAAACTACATATGGATTGAACAATAATAAATAAGAACATTATGAAAAAGTGATAATAACAATGGAAAGAGAAAAATAAACTTACACTTTTAAACTCAACTATAGGACTGATATGCATTTACTAGCGTTTTGAATTTATTTCTATGATATAAAAGAATCAGGTAAAATTACAGGTAAAATTAAATTTAACGAAAGTATGACTCAATTTGTGTATTATATATGAACTTTTATACCGAAGTACATAGAGTACAAAACATTAACAGAGAAAAATTCTCTTTTTGATAATAATTATGTCGTTTACATTTTAAAATGCCAAATTTAATTTTATCCGTTCCGTAATCTTACATATTTTTCAAGATCTTCAAATTTTGTACATTTGAATTGTATAAAAACTGGATATCTTTAAAAAAAATAGACACGCTATATGAACGATTAAAATATGATTTCGCTTATTTTGAAACGTAACGATTCAATTGTGTAATGAATACTAACGTAACAGATAATATACATTTGAAATATATTGTTTCATATAAATCTCCCGACATTTTATTTACATGTTTAGATTGCTTCACGTTTTGTGTAGATCGCGTAAACTTTGTACATTGTAGGGAACGAACAATCCTCATACAATGTTTCTAACGGTATCTACAACTATTTTCTTTGTATATTATGTTTATAACATATGTTTTTCCTTTTGTCATGATATTTCTTATGTCGTATATTGGATCTTTTGGTTTATTTTATTGCAAGGAAGTATTAAGTTTTTAAGTGATCACCGCCGTCCTGAGACACTAGCAACATCAGGGGATTCGCAAGAGCGTTGCCAGCCAGTGTTTGGGGGGAGGGGAAGGAGAGGGAGGGGGAGAGGATAGGAGGTAAGAGGAGGTGGGGCTGCGACGTTCTCACTGAACGAACGAAACGAAACGCAATAATACAAGCACTGTTACTTCACGTCGATTTTATGTGAGAGGGGCGAGCCGACCCATTCATGGTTTAGCATGAGCTAAACCAGTAATAGCTTCAGCGTGGATCTACCACCTACGTAAGTGAATAATAATTTATCAGAATGTTATTATAACTAATAACTTCTGCCCGCGACTTCGTCTGCGTGGATTAGTTGTTTGGGGGCTAACGCTAGTATCCAGCGGAAGCTCTTAAAGGAAAAAAAAAACGATTTTGAAACATTCTTCATTACTACTCCGCTCTTATTAGTTTTAGCGTGATATTATATAGACTATAAATGCCTTCCTCGATAAATGAGCTATCAAATACTGAAAGAATTTATCAAAACAGTAGTTCCTGAGATTAGCGCGTTCAACCAAACAAACAAACCTCTTCTCTTGGACTTAACTCAAGCCGTCATTTAAATTACAATAACTTTTTATAGAGTGGACCAATTTTAATGAAACAAAGACTAAGTTATACTCGAGGATATTCTTTATGATTTTCTTTGTGGGGTTTTATTGTAAACTCAGTACTTTAGCAGTGATGCTTGTTCATACAAAGAGACAGATAGACATTTCTAAAAACGATTGAAATGTATTCTATTACTTATTCCTAGACTCCTACAATATTTTTTCCAAAAAAATCGAAATAATACAGACACGTTAGTTTTAGTGCCTTTACATTCTTATTATGTGTATAAATTATAATGGCCTATTCGATCCTAATCGTAAAATTCGATGATTATTTCCATATTGTCTTTAAAGTCATAAGTATATTTGACGGCGTCAATATTTTTGACCGCTCTGAACATAGCTGCGTAAAACACGAATATAAGGATAGATAAATATATATATATATATATATATATATATATATTGCATGTATAAAATCGAGAAATCTTATAGATAAATAAATGTAAATTTTAATTTCCCTTAAGTTAAGTTTCCTTTAAGTTCTCTA
Source organism: Antheraea pernyi (assembly GCA_015888305.1). Classification (NCBI taxonomy): domain Eukaryota; kingdom Metazoa; phylum Arthropoda; class Insecta; order Lepidoptera; family Saturniidae; genus Antheraea; species Antheraea pernyi. The sequence continues at coordinate 185,076 of MU163739.1, read as the reverse complement.
TGTATTTAATTCTTGACGATATTATGCATAAGACCGAACTTACGGCTATATTCAGAGAGGTCCTGAATAATGACGAGGATTATAGATAAATAAATACTAGTATTTTCATTTTTAACCTGCACGATAAATTTTATTTCAAACGTCAACTGCATTTATCGTTGACTGTCGTGTGCTCGTTAAAAAAACATTGTTTTTTCAGGCCTCAGTTTAAATCAAATTCGGCTTTATTTAGAACGAGAAAAACGATAGCTGAAATTGTCAAACATCAGCGTCAATATGGCAGATTGTGATTATATGTCAGTCATAACTAAGCCTCACTCAGGCAACGACAGTAGTAGTAATAATATTCGTCCAATAGGACAGGCGAAGGAATTAATCCATACTGCCAATTCTGAAGTTGTCAATATAGGTAGTTCTTATGTATTCTTTAAAGGCCTAATCGCCAAATCTTCTATATAATATTTCGTACATTTAAAAAAATCATCTTTTATTTCTGAAGTTGAGAATATAGTAGTTCTTATGTATTCTTTAGTCAGTTTTATGTCCAAGTTAATGTAAAGGCATACGCGCCAAATCTTTTCTATGTCCAAATTAATGTAAAGGCAGAAACGCCAAATCTTCTATAATATATTCTTTTATCCATCTTTTTTATCTTAATTTATTTGTTAATAGTAGCGTACTATGTTCCAGAGAGTTTGTTAATTTCCATTGTCGAGTAATTAATTCAATGCTCTAACAAGATGGTGGCTCCCTTGTTAGAACTTTCCATGGAGTTTTTGTGGCATCTCAGAATTCATGGTCCGTGGTATTATTTTCTATTCACTTCACTTATGCACAATAAACAAACTATATTACATGGAACACCACCAATATAGAGTAAAGTAACACAAGATTATGAATAAAAAATAAAATCCACTACATGACAGACTAAGATCCCGCCAAAAACTTCTCAGGCAACGACAGAGTTCCCTCTGTATACGTATCAAAATGTATTGACTTTATAGAGAAGAGTATATATATATTTTAGTTTACACTAGCTGGTGTCTGTGACATTGATCTCGTAAAATCATTTTTATATGTATATATAAGCTGTGCCCGCGATTTCATCCGTATGGAGCGTTATGTAAAAAACTGTGATTAATAAATTCAACTGAATGTATTAAGTCCGTTTACTTATCTAGTTTCCTCTCGTACTTACGCCGCGTCGCCATTAAAATTACAATAACTTTTGATAGAGTGGACCGATTTTAATGAAACAAAGACTAAGTTATTCTCGATGATATGCTTGTATTGGTTGTATGAACCCAGTACTTTAGCAGTGTGGCGTGACAAACAGACAGACATTTCTAAAAATGATTGTAACGTATTTTATTACTTATTCGTAGACACCTGCATTAATTTTTTTCACGAAATCGCAAAAGTATAGAGACGTTAGATTTAAATTGTTATTATACCATAGAATAAAATCCGTTATTTATCAATCGGCATTGTAGATTGAGCGATCGGCGTAATTGTGTCATCTTGACTACCAAATTATCTCTTTCTATTAGCGTTACCTATTAAGCAATAGTAATTGTAGATAGAGAATAGATTCGAAATGTTTGCAACTTGGCTAGGCCCCCAGTATATTTTTGCTGGAAGGAATGTATCCTATATCTTCTTTTGTACCCTTGAAATATACGTATATGTAACATATTATGCAGCATTTTAGGAGCTAAGGCATGAAAGCGTAATAAACAAAATCCGATTCGCAGTTAAAATATTAATAAGGATTACCACTCCACTCTTAAGAAAGAGCGTATTTGTAAGTCGCTCATATAATATTGTGATAAATTTTCTATATGTACATAAAAACTTTATTAAAAAATTTCGCCGTGACTCCTGTCGCTTTGCTCCTGTGAAGTATGTAATAATATCAAATGTACAGCTAAATTAATTATGAAAGAGAAACTATTGAAATGAGTAAATTCTTGAATTGTAATAGAGATATATTCTGTGTAAATTCTGATATTGATTAAAAAAAAAAATGTGGTTACTTATGTATACGCGTTAGAAGTTATATTTCGTTGGCGTAACAAGATAAAAATCTTTTCAAAAATTTTATCTTTCTCCTTATTCTACGTTTGTAGAAAAAACAATACAAACAATAGAATAAGTTGACTATAGCTAACTTCAGGGTGTCGGTTTTTCGTGACGGTGTGCGCGCGCATCTTAATAACTTCAGGATGTCGGTTTTTCGTGACGGTGTGCGCGCATCGATAAAAATTTACTCTCATCATTTTTCCCTAACGCGCCAAAAGAAGTATAACTTCAAAAAAAATTAAGCCTTTTACATTAAAACTGCTTCACGTTTCAGTAGTTTAAAAAATATATAGATTTTATTTCTTTCAAATAATATAACCCAAGCATTGTGAAAACAGACCGTCTAGCGCTCTCAATGAAATTTAAAAATTTAATATATTCCAACACTTCAATATAAAATTGCGACCTTAAAATAATTTTATCTCCTTAGTTTAAAGGCTCAGCTCTAAAATATGTCACCATTTTATGATCTAATAAATTTATCAATTGAAGCCTCGGAAATGAAATAGCAATAAAAATCTGAAGAAAAGCAATAAATCAATAATTAAGTTTTATACATTTTTTATTGTTCTCTCAAGACTTTATTGCCATCGTTCACGCGTTTATATTGCGAAACCATAAAAATATATATTTATTGTAAATGAAAACACGGCTTCTTCGGATTCGTATTACGTGTAGCTTTAAGGTTAAGAGGCTTTTTCCAGCTAGTCCAAATTTAGTACACTTTTGTTGCTCAGTGTCTAAAAATAATCTAATAACTTTGAATAAAATGTTGACAATGTTTACTTCTTATTCGTTCAGAAATAGCTGTTCAAATATTTTAACCGCATTTAACAAAGAAATATTCAAAACAATGAAATATACGTTTGTGATGAAAATTATAAACAATCAGTAACACCAAGAATCAATAGATTAGTACTCGTACGATGTATTAGAAGTTCATTACACTAACACGGAATTATTTAGAGTTTTAATTGGGATCAGTAAACCTTTTTTTTTAAATGTCTAAAGGAGGCAAACGAACTGGTGGGTCACCTGATGTTAAGTGATAACCACCGTCCATAGACACTAGCAACACCAGGGGAGTCGCAAGTGCGTTGCCAGCCTATATATGGGGGAGGGGTAGGGAATGGAGAAAGGGGAAAGGAGTTGGGCTTCCGGCGCACTCACTGACCGAAGGAAACGCAACAATGCAAGCACTTCACATCGATGTTCTGTGAGAGGGTGGTAGTACCCCGGGCGAGCTGACCCATTCATGCTGAAACTAGTAATAGCTACAACGTGGCTCTACCACCTTCAAAATGGTACATACTGTTTATTAATATACATCCTTTGGAGAATGTATATTATCTGTATATCGCATTTTAAACTTGCTTAATTTTTTTTTCCAAGTATGTAAATCAAATTATTTTTATTTTATTTCATAGACAGCTCAACCGCGAATTAGAAATATTGTCTCTAAGTCATGGCTGAGCTATTGTTTTTATATTTTAAAGGCGTGATTTATCCGATGGACATCCTTACTTCCTTACTTAAATTATAAACGTGGGTTTGTGTGTTTGCTTGATACGTTTTCACATTTCAACTATTGAATTGATTATCATGAAATATTGTACACAGAGTGTCAGAGGTACAGACTACGATACCTTTATCCTGAATAACGCATTGTTCCTGAGGAATAGGTCAAATCTACTCCCAGTCCGTTAGTGGTATCCGCCGCAAAATACGAACCCGTACCAAACGGTGCGCGTTGTAAAAGACACCCGCGACATATTTTTACCGACTCTCCCGATGAAATAACGGCAGTGAACGATCAGTACCAGCCTGTCTCTCCAAACAGAGCGTGCTCACGCCCACGCCCGCGTAACCTCGGATCACGCCGCCGTGGTCTAGGGATAAATTTCGCTCCCGCACACCAGACTAGGCCCCTCTCGGCAGCTACTCAAGCCTAGGTCCGTTCCCTCGGCGTGGAGCCCTTGAGTACGCTGCTCGCGCGATACAGTGACACAAAATCTTACATCACTGCGACAACATTACACATATCACCTCCACACACGTGCACGCATACACGCTTACATATGCAAGTGGAAGGGTTTTATCTTTTTTTCCTTATCAAACTGAAATAGTTTAGAATATTATCCGATACGAAATATATATAAGAGTTATTGAGTTATGTATACTTGGTACATATATCTGTTTCAACAACTCATATATGTATGAATAGTTAGCTTAGCTTAGGTTAGCTCACATAGGTCCCAGCCGGATGTGGTTGAGAGGGTCTTGGGAGCACTGTTCCCCGACCCTCCGGAACTCCTCCCTCCTCCCTCCTCCCATGCCTCCTCCTCGGTTGGTAGAGGAGGTGCCGATCAACCCTCCCCCAGTTACGGAGGACGAGATGGGGAGGGCGATTGAGCGCCTCCGCA
>MU163739.1:118641-180135 GCA_015888305.1 Antheraea pernyi | reverse complement strand
CTCCTCAAACAGGTCTCCGCGGAGGCGACCTCTCAGGGGGATAGGGTGTTGGCGGTGTCCTTAGACATCGCCAACGCCTTCAACAGTCTGCCGCACGCTGTCATACGGGAGGCGCTCCGCTTTTTCGGGGTGCTCCCGTATCTGCGGCGGCTGTTGGAGACGTACCTAGAAGGTAGAGAGGTCGCCTTCGTGGACGCCAGAGGACGGATGGTCCGACGCAACACGGCGTGCGGGGTTCCACAGGGGTCGGCCTTGGGCCCGCTCCTGTAGAACATGGGCTACTACTGGGTGCTCCGCTAATCTGCTAAGCGGACAACACCCTAGTCGTAGCCCGGGGCGGGGAATTCACCGAATTGGTGCGCCTGGCCACGGAGGCCGTAACTCTCGTGGTCGGGCGCATAAGAAGGCTGGGCCTCGAGGTGGCCCTCAACAAGACCGAGGCCTTAATGTTTCACGGGCCTCGGCGGGGGCCACCTCCGGGGGCCCACATTTGTGTGGAGGGCGTCCGGATCAGGGTGGGGGCCCACATGAAGTACCTGGGCCTCACCCTGGACGGACGCTGGCGGTTCGAGCCCCACTTTAAGGGGCTCGGACCGCGCATAGTCAAGGCGGCAGCGGCGCTCGGACGACTCCTCCCCAACACGAGGGGGCCGGGTGCCGCCTGCAGCCGCCTTTACATGGGGGTCGTTCGCTCCATGGCCGTCTACGGGGCACCGTTGTGGGTCGACGCCCTCAGCGCCACCAATATCCGTACGCTGCGAGCTACGCAGCGCACCGTGGCGTTGAGGGTGATACGAGGATACCGCACGGTGTCCTCGGGGGCGGCCATGGTTCTGGCCGGCTCCCTTCCCTGGGAGTTAGAGGCGGAGGTGCTGGCCGCCGTATACGAGCATACGGCGGCTAAAAAACGGATGGGGGAGCCTCTGGCTCCCAGGGAAATAGAGGAGAAAAGGAAGAATGAGAGGGAAGATAGGATGGAGAGATGGAGGCAGGACCTGGCGGACGCGCAGTTCGGTAGATATACTATCGACGCCGTCCGCCCGGTCCTGCCGGATTGGTGTAACCGACGATGGGGCTCCCTGACGTTCCGTCTGGTGCAGGTGCTGACCGGGCACGGGTGCTTCGGTTGGTACCTGCACCGGATAGCTCGCAGGGAGCCCACCGCCGCATGTCACGAGTGCGGCGCTGAGACGGACACCGCGCAGCACACACTTTCTGAATGTGCTGCGTGGGAGGAGCAACGCCGCACTCTGGCTGCGGCGGTAGGAGAAGATCTCTCGCTGCCGAGCGTGGTTGCGGCCATGCTCGGCAGCGAAGATGCGTGGAGCGCAATGGCCTCCTTCTGCGAGGAAGTCGTCTCGCAGAAGGAGGCGGCGGAGAGGGCCCGCGAGGACGATCCTCTAAGTGGCCCTCTCCGCCAACGGAGGACAGGAAGGAGGAGGCGGCAGTTCGACCGCCTCCTCCCACCGTAGCCGAACCTAGGGAGGATGGGTCGGGGGCCCATCTTCCCATTGCACAGGTTCGGCAGACGGAGGAGACAGCCGGTGTGTACCCGGTTGTCTCCTAACAGGACGGGGCCCGGCGGCGGCGCTTTCGCTGCTGGGCCAACCGCTGGGGCGGCACGCTGAAATCTTTAGAGATCGCGTGTCGCCCCGACTATAGCGGCAGAGGAACACCGGGGGGTTTTTAGTCAGTAGGAGTCTGACATATCCTCACGCTGCCCCCGACGGCGTGAGGGTATCCAAGTAGGATTTTCCCCTCATAAAAAAAAAAAAGCTCACATAGGTCGCGAATTGCATGTATCAGGCAACAGCCAAAGCTGAGGTGTGCCGTGCACCCTTGAGCTAGTTGTCAAAATAAAATCGGCTGAATGCCTTAAGCGCTCGCCTTAGTAGTCCGTTGAAGCTGTTAAGACCTTGCTTGGTCAATAGCGTAGACAGTTTGAAAAAAAAAAGAAAAAAAGTCAAATCTACATTAACGCCAGCGAAGCCGCGGGTATAAGCTATTAGAAATGTTGTAGCGATTTTCTTGAACAATACTGCATTCGATCACAAACATACGTGCAAATACAGAGTTTATATCTCTGATTCAAAAATTGAAGGAGAAATTAAATACGAATATATTTTTATTAAAATTGGCTGCGATGTTATATACTGCAGAATAATACCACGACAAAAGGAACGAGACAGGTGTTCAAATAATGTTTATTCTATAAATTGACTTTGTATGTTGAACGTTGCTAAGCGGATTATAGCTCTGAGGTCCGTGACTGTCGTATTGCCACTTCGTACTCTATTTTATAGACGTTTCACCAACATTTACAGTTTCATTTGTGGGTAAATTTAAGCGAAACTTATTTAACGACGTCAGTAAAGTGCAAATAACTGCAGTCAAAATTTAGCATTATATAACGTAATCAGATTCTATATAAATAAAGTTTAATTCTCGAATGTAATTGGGTTAGATCTTCTTTTGTTATATTCGTAATTGCCAGGAAATTGTTTGTATAAAATAAAACGTTTGATAATCTTAGGGAAAAATGAAAAATATAGGCTAAAAACCTGTACACAATGAGTGAGTTAATAAGACAGTACGGGTATCATAAAAATATTGACAGCATTGAATTCAGTTGCTATTTTTTAAATTACATATTCGTACTGGAAAGAAAAGATTTGGTCTCGCTTTCATTAGTATAATTATAAGTATATAACAATGTAGTTTTATAATAAACTAGCGGGCACCGCGGACGTTGTCCCGCCTGGATAATAAAAAAACCCTAAAACTCAACCGCAGCGCCACTTACCGGGTCCATTTATGTATCCAAACCATTCTCGGATTCTTAATGGTGGTAGAGCCACGCTGAAACTATTACTGGTTTCAGCATGAATGGGTCGGTTCGCCCGGGGTAGTACCACCCTCTCATAGAAAACCGACGTGAAGTAACAGTGCTTGCATTGTTGCGTTTTGTTAGATCAGTGAGAGCGCTGGAGGCCCACCACCCCTCCCCTCTCCTCTCCCTCTCCGTCCCTTAACCCTTCACCCCAAAGGGTGGCAACGCACTTGCAACTCCTCTGGTGTTGTTAGTGTCCATGGACGGTGGTGATCACTTAACATCAGGTGACCCACATGTTCGTTTGCCACCAATGACATAAAAAAAAATCTCGGATCCACTGGAACACGCACACAAACTTTCATCAAAATCGGTCCAGTCTTTTAGGAGGAGTTCAGTGACATACACACGTACAGAAGAAATGTATATATAAAGATTATATAGAAGAACTTAAGATTTTAAACTAAAAGTAGATATAAATGAACAGAAAGATCGTTTTATGCTCATCGAATATCTCATCAGATCGAGATAATAATATTAAAAAAGAATGTAAAATGTCTTAAAAGACTAGATAAACATTACCAATTCCAGAATAATATTACCTCTCACGCAGCCTGAGAACTAATAAATGGTAATTATAAGGAGAAAAACCATTGAGATTTTTGTGTCCAAAACGTGTGTTGAATATTAAACTGAAGCGTTTTAGGTACCGCTAAATAAATTAAACTTCAATGTAGACCGGTTCGTACGCGCACAAAATTATTTATATAGTATATTGAATTACTACACCTTTATATGTTAAAGAACATACTAGAGAATAACCCATTAATCTGTAAAGTTTTGTTTGAACTAATTTTTTTTAATGTTATAATTGGCAAACGAACTTGTGGGTCACCTGATGTTAAGTGATCATCACCGTCCATAGACACTAACAACACCGGGGGTGTCGATAGTGCGTTGCCAGCCTGTGTTTGGGGTGAGGAGTGAGGAAAGGAGTGAGGGGGGAGAGGAGAGGGAAGGGAGGTGGGCCTCTGGCGCTCTCACTGACCGAACGAAACGCAACAATACAAGCACTGTTACTTCTCGTCGGTTTTCTGTGAGAAGGTGGTACTACCCCAGACGAGCCGACCCATTCATGCTGAAACCAATAATAGCTACAGCGTGGCTCTACCACTCTAATATAATTCGAATTTAACAAGAACTTCGGTTCAAATGACATTTGGTAGCATAACCTGCGAGATACCTATATTCCAAGAAAGCCTGGTACCCTTCTTAAAGAAAGGTGTGAACATAATCACCATACCAACCCACAACGTATTGGGAACTTCATCCACAGTGTTATATTTTTCCCGGATACTATTTATTACAAGAACGTTTCCCACATTCGGAACTAATACTTTGTTTCACCATGTACGAATAAAACAACTGTACGATGTAATTAAATAAATTAAAGCCCGATGAAGACGGGCACAGGCCAGGGCCGAGTTACGTTAATTAATTTATAGCCTATAATACCGCTCGGTTTCCGAGTTGGTGCAAATTGACTACGTTTTATCAGTTTTATGTTCGACCTTACACTTATTGAAGTAATATTAAACTAGCAATTAATTTACTAATGAATAAAACCTCAAGAGTTATATCTGATTATAAAAAATATATTTCAAAAATTTATATATACTATTTTGTTCTAGAACAAGGATTGTAAGAAGAATTGTAGAGTTTTATTGTATGGTGAGTGTTCACGATCAAATGAGACTCTAATGACATGTATTTTACAGGCATTCAAAAATGAATTTTTGGTTAGGTAACTTGAATAGAATATACACGTAATAAACAATCACGGAAACCTGAATACATTCATATCCCAAATATTTACTCCGGCAAACGTTACGGTAAATAAAAACAAATATATTGAATATGTAGGTCGTAGAGCCACGCTGAAACTATTACTGGTTTCAGCATGAATGGGTTGGCTCGCTCGGGATAGTATCATCCTGTAATAGAAAACTGACGTGAAGTAACAGTGCTTGCATTGTTGCATTTCGTTCGGTCAGCGAGAGCGCCGGAGGCCCACCTCCCCTCCCCTTTCCTCTCACCTCTCCTTCTTCATCCCATTCACCCAAAGGGTGTGACAATGCACTTGCGACTCCCCTGGCGTTGTTAGTGTCTATGGACGGTGGTGATTACTTACCATCAGGTCACCCATTTGTTCGTATGCCTGCTATGACATAAAACAAAAAAAGAAACCCTCTTTCAGTAGGAATAAATACTACATTGCGAATACTATTGTTTTTAATCAAAATAAATGTGGCGTTGTTGTTTATGTAGTCTGATCATATTTAGGTTCATCACTCTGTGTGATGTATAATTTTATCTCGTAATGTGATGCAAAGCCAATGCAACAACGTAAGTGCTTTTATGGCCGACCCTTGTTTAAGTTCCAATTTTTCAAAAGAATATATTAATCTTAGTGCCATCTAAAATAATTATGGATTATGAACCTCCCATTGTATCCACAACCGCCGTCAATTTGGGCCAATCATCCGATCAAGAGTGACATTCGCAATTGATTGAAATATTACCACATTTATACTTCTTCGTTCGTGTTAACGTCGATGAGTAATTCGTTTAGATACTATTTGAAGTTTTTAATTGATAAAAATGTAACAAGGCCAGAAGCCAACAATTGTTAATATGAAAATAACATCTTATCTCAGTGTAATAACTAGAATTAGGGATTATTTTGAGACCAAAACAGTGAGTGTTGGTAGTAACTTAATTAAATGTTAATAACAAATGTATATTACTGTAGTCCATTATCATGATCATATTAGATTGCTTTATAATCTAATAGAACTGTTGTTTAATCAAAGACAAGTAAGAATGTTGAGGAGTTAGTTTCTTATACCTTCACAAGTACTGGTCAGGTTATAGATTCGTCATCCAGTTTGAATTGTAACTATAAATTGAAGCGATGATGTCTCAATTGTTAGCGTGTTGGCACACCACGTCGATCGATGTGGGTTTGCATCCTTGCGAATGAACCGAAACTTTCGATTAAAGAAAACGTCTTAATGAAACCATAGCCTGATGATAGGGAGTTTTCTAGGCTGGCCTTGCTAGCTACCACATTAAGCATCTGTCACTAAGCACCTATACGTATGTTCCGGCGGCTATACTAAACAGCCAGTCTTCCTTTATGTTTAGAGTGTTTACCATATTAGTACACATTTCATTTAGCATCAAATGAAATTGTGGTCAAACGCAAGCAATTTTTTTATTGAAGCAAGATAAAATTACAGCATTGTACCTAATGGTAAGCACAGATTAATCCAAAAGCAATGACGACCACTGGGATATCTACTAAATCCGTCGGTGGTCGTTGCTGTTATGCCATCCTGCAAGCTGGATATATGTATGTTTCCGAAACACGACAAACTAAAAGGACTTATTGTGACTAGTTTATTATTATTACATGGTGATAGCGGTTGAATACAGACAGTCGACCATCCCACTTATCCGTATTATTGATATCCTGGAGTTACAGGAGCACCGCCGTATGTTAAAAAAATCAAAAAAAAAAAATTGAACCTCTAATTCATATACAGGTAAGAACGACAGTATATCTAGCTGCTTTTCTATATTACAGAGGACAAAAGAACAGATCAGTCACCGGATGGTAACCGCCGTCCATAGACACTAGCAATACCAGGGGAGTCGCCAGTGCGTTACCGACTTTGTAAAGGAAATGGACCTCCAGCGCTCTCGCTGACCAAATGAAACGCAACAATGCAAGCACTGTTACTTCCCGTCGGTTTTCTGTGAGAGAGTGGTACTACCCCGGGTGAGCCAACCCATTCATGCTGAAACCAGTAATAGCTTCATCGTGGCTCTACTACCTATAAAAACGTGACCTGACCCTTAGCTCATACATTGTGTAAAGCACGATATTACTCATAAGTCAAATGTAAGAAGCTACTCGCACCCCTCTTCTCTAAAAAATATTTACACTCGGCCCTTTAAGACAAGGAACGCCACTAAACTAAATATAAACCGGCTCATCTCAGAAGATGACTAAGCAAAAGTGGTGTATGTCACATCGGTTTTGTTGTGGTTGCTATCCAGACAAATACAATCGGCATGTAGGGCATTTTGCTAATTAGGAATAAGGAAAATACTTTCTTTTAACCTGACATTTTCCGAACAAATACCTAGAAAGTTTAATGTAATTTTCTTGTATCAATCACTTTTCCGATAGATAATAATCGATTGGCTTAATAGTGAATAATGCAATCATAAAAATAACTGCGCTTTTGCAACCACAATATTGGAGAGAATTCTGTACCTAATTTGAGAATGTTATAAAGGATCGCAGACTCAGGTTAATCTAATTAGCAACGTCGCGTCGCGGCGGGACTCTGGTGTGAAAGTTTATGACGTCAACATTGTTGTTGCTGTATTTAGCTCTAGCTTTGTATTGTATAAATATTTTTGATAGAAAACGATATTCTGGTTCTTTTAGAAGATTATATAAGAGTATTAATCCCTCGTATAAACATTTTTTTTAAACTAGTTTAGATCGTGTTGTGGTACGTGTTGTTTTGTATCCTTTAAAGTCCGTTAAAAAAAATTACGACTAGTCGAATTTATACAATACATACCGTCAGGTTCATTTAATAGCTCCACATAATAATTAATATTGTGAAGTTATTTATAACGTAATCATTAATAAATGGAACGGAAATATTGTAAGAACACGTAGCAACTCGAGGTAGTACTCCAATGGACTGTTTTATCTTGGGACTGCGTTATTTTTCCAGTCTTCATTCGGTTCAAATGGACCGGAAGTATCAGAATACGTGAAGCGGTTCACCCTCAAGCCATGAGCGATCCAAGGTGTTTAGTAATAAACTATGTCATATACGTACATAGTTTATTACAAAGGCACTATGGCTACAAAACCTTTGTTTTAATATTAGACTTCTTTTATGAGTTTATCTATACATATAATAAAAATGAAGTGTCTGTATGTATAATATCAATATATTATTTTTTACTGATTGAATACGAAAGTATATACGCTACTGATTTTTGTCTGTCTGTTTGTTCTGGGTAATCTCTGAAACGGCTTGACCGATTTTCACAGAACTTTCACCAGCAGATAGCGGACATTATAGCAAGTAATTTAGTTAATTTTAATTTAGACTACCAGTTAACCGTGTCTTCGCCCGCAGTACTATCTTCTAAACGGTTCGACCGATCTTCACTGGCAGATAGCTGACTTTACAAAAATTAATTTAGGCAATTTTAGCTTATTAACCGTATTAACTAGGTGTTAACCGTGGCTTCGCCCACAGTGCTTTCTCCAAAACAGTTAGACCGATTTTCATGGGACTTTTACTGGCAGATAGTGGATTTTATAAAAAATAATATAATTTATTTTAATTTAGACTAGCTACTAACCGTGACTTTGCCCTCTATGATAACAACAAAACGGTTAGGCCGATTTTCACGGGACTTTCACAGGTAGATAGCGAGCCTTATAAAAAGTCATTATAGTTATTCTATTTTAGACTACCTGTTACCCCCGACTTTGTCTGCATGAAATTTAGCAAGATTTCAACTCATTCTTTATTTTTAACAAGAGAAATAATTATCCACTTATTGTTTACAATTCGATATTATAATTATTAATAGCTTCAATGACATAGAGGTCTTCTTTATTGTTTAATTAGTTCTTTATACAGTGTAAGTTAGCAATGAGGTAGTTATATGGTGGGTTAAGGTTCCAAATATGTTGCTGATGACAAACCTCATTTGGCACGCTGTTAGCATTTATATATCTAATGTACACGTTACATATTACTTTTAGTGGCGTGCGCGTCGTACTTACAATTGCCTTTTAAGAGCATTTCTAAAATTGTACATAGTCTCACAATTTTATAATTCTTTAATACGATTTTAAAAAACGCGTGTGACTCTGCGTGTACATCTAGTATACTATATAAATACGAATCGAATGCCCATTTTTTTCAACGAACTTAACCTTGTGTTTAAGAAGAACGATTCTAACAATAAACACCATATCGATAATTCTTTTCTCGACTGAAGCTCACAACTTCGGCTTTAGTTTAACATTTTATTATTTGTTTTTCAATTTTGGTCAATTACACATTACTAGTATATATCTATACTAATATTATAAAGATGTAAAGTTAGTGAGTTTGTGACGTTGTAGGGGGTAATCTCAGGAACTACGGATCTGATTTGAAAAATTCTTTCAGTGTTATATAGCTCATTTATATATGAAGGTTATAGGCTATATACATCATGCTAAGTTCAATAGGAGTGGAGCACTAATGAAGAATGTTTCAAAATCGGGCTGTTTTTTTCCTTTTAGCTGCGTGTTAACGTTAGTATTATATATTTTTAAAGTTTATTTTGTGTTTCTGTTCAAAATGTTTATTCTACGTTTGTTTTGTTTTTTTCTCTTGAGAGCTTCCGCTGCGTGTTAGCGTTAGCTCAAAGTAACTATTCCACGCGAACGAAGTCGCGGGCTGTGGCTAGGAGTGTATACATTGTTTATTACATCTCATCTGATAATTCATGACGATCTCACTTAAGATAGATACCAAGTGAAATGTAGAGGAAGACAGGTTTTTAAATGAAACTGCGATTAAACTTTAGGTTGATAGGTAGCAAGTTGAATATTTGGAAAAGCCTTATAACCATACTATGATTTCATCACACTGTTTGCCTTCACTGAAACCTCCTGTTTATTACAAATTTGCAACGTCCGTCGATCAATGCCGTATCCTAACATTTTACCACTGAGCCATTATCACCTAAACAAAGGAGTTGAATGCTTATAACCACACGATTGAAGTGAGAACTTATAAATAAACATGCACACAATAAAATTCATATACATTTATCAATGGGTATATGTAAATAAATAACAATAAAAAAATGTGTGTGTACTTATGTACATACGTTAGAAGTTATACTTCTTTGGCGTAACTAGATAAAAATGTTTTCAAAAATGTTATCTTTCGCCTTGTTCTACGTTTGTAGAAAAAACGACACTAACAATAGAAAAAAAGGTATTTGATACATTGAAAGTTTTAATACAAATAAATATAAAGAAACAAAATGTAGACTATAGCTAACTTCAGGGTGTCGGTTTTACGTGAATAAAATAATATTTTTTAACAAATTATTTTAATATATTTTAACCAATTTTTTTAACATAGTCAGTGTAGTTTTTCAAGCGTTATATATTATGCGTATTTAAATATTATTGAAGTTATACTTCTTTTAGCGTGTTAGGGAAAAATGATGAAAGTAAATTTGTAGGATGCGCGCGCGCACCGCCAAGAAGTCAGCCAGGGTATCGGTTTACCCTGAAGTTATTACGATGCTTCAGGGAAAGGATTGATAATATTATTTTATTATTACAGTAGATTTGTTTATTTTAGGATCGTCAACATGACAATACATTCGTGAGTATATAAAAAGTAGGACTATTGTAACACATTATAAATGTAGTCATATTTACAGACAACCACGGCATGCATGTAGATAATAATAAAAACGCTGTCGTAGTTGATGACGACTGGAGCCGAGTAAACACGAGTGAGTGCATCACCGAACCGCGCGCTTGATGTCGAGTCGAGCCGAGTAAACCCGATTCCACATCACCGAGCCGAGCGTGACAGGTCGCTTCCCTGCATTGTTCAATACGCTTAGTTTTCACTTTAATAGTATAAAAACAAATGTAACTGAATAAATACGTTTAAAAGGAATCAGTCCGTTACAAGTACATCCAAAATACCACATGAGATATCTGTAAAACAGGCATTATTAAATTAAGACATATTTGTATAATAGCATTAATAACAATTTAATCCTATTGAGGCTGAATACCACTGTAAATTTAATCGCTTTATTAACAAGACGGTTAATGAGTAGGTATCATACAAGACGGAATTATGTCGCCGCTATCAATCTTCATCAAACGGTATTAGTCGTTCCAGTATAGACGGGCTTCTCTTCATATGGATCACACAACTAAATTTAAAGCATATTACGTTAACATATAATATTTGTGTGTGCTTTAGTATTATAGATTTTTTTTTAAATATAGAATTTGCACTGATTTTATTTATAATGAACTAGCGGGCCTGACAGACTTTGTCCCGCCCTGATTAAAAATAAATCCTTGACAAATTATGTACCTAAACGTTCCTCATGAATCACTTTATCTACTGGTGGAAACCGCATGAAAATCCGTTCAGTAGGTTTTGAGTTTATCGCGAACAGACAGACGCGGCGGGGGACTTTATTTTATACTATGTAATGAAGGTATATACTTTATAGAGATGAACTGTTACTATAAAAGCTGGCGCATGAATATCCCGAATGACATAATTTAATTAATGGTTGCATATCACCAGCCATTTTCATACACTTTTCACCCCTAAACGCTTCGTTTCTTTCATATTTCTTGGACGTGGACCTACACGGTTTCTGCCGCATACGAAAATTCCAATGAAACTTACAAATTGTGAACCTGTGGTACTTTCCAAGTATCAAGCACTCACGCATATCAATCTGGTGAGTAAGTCTGATCATCTATTAAAGCTAAAATAGGTTGAAACTAAACGTATGCCATTTTACACTCTTTGGAGTGTAAGGGGTGTCGAACAACATCTAAGACTTGAGACACTCAAGCCAACCTTACCTGCACGTGGTGCACTCTGCTGAATAACGAACGAGGCAATAACGAAAGCGGGGTGGTAGGGTTTTACAGCCTGACTGTGTCACAACCACCATGTATATGGGGAAAAAGCCCGTCATAGTGATTCGCATCTGCGGGTTGCGTTTCGGGATCAGCCTGTGCATATCCAGCTTTTTGCAGGCCGGCATGACAGCGGCGACCGGCGATGGATAGTGTGTCACTCGGTGGTCGCCATTGTTTTTGGACAGTACTGTGCTTAGCACCAGGCCCAGAGCAGTCATTTTGCTGTGATACAATAAAAAAAACCTACCGTATTTTTGTTCTCCACTTCGCTCTCTCATTGCCGTCGCATTCGGAAACATTGTACTCTTTCATATCTTTAATGAAAATAATATAAATGTGGTGATTACACGTTAATCTGCAACATATTTTAACTAATCATTATTTTTTAAATATTTACAGTTACATATGAACATTGTCAACCGCTGTTAGGTTCAACCATTAGTTATTTTAGTATAATATATCGTTGTCCCTTTATTACTAGTTTCAAATTAACTTTTTCAAGTACACAATCGTAATTAAAATCAAACTGTTTTTGTTGATTTTTTGTCGCAGTGAGACGTGGTAGCAGCCAATCAATTCCAGGTGGAAGTGGAAAGTAACGTCCACTTTAATATTGAATACTGAAATCACGATATATAACGACTTCTTCAATCAATTAAATTATCTAAATATATCTATTTGGATATAGATGTTTATTTACACACAGCAGACGCGAATAGCAAAGACTTACAGTAAATAGTTCCACATGATTAGGTCCGTTCCCTCAGCGTGGGGCCCTTGAGTACGCTGCTCGCGCGATACAGTGATACAAAATCTTACATCACAGCAACAACATTACACATATCAACTCCACATATGTGCACGCACATATGCTTACACATGGAAGTGGGAGGGAGGGTTTTATTTTTTCCCTTATCAAACTGAAATAGTTTAGAAAAAATTATCCGACACAAAATACATATAAGAGTTGTTGAGGTATGCTTGGTACACATATATGTTTCAATAACTCATATAAGTATGAATATATAGCTTAGCGTAGCTTAGATTGGTCGCGAATTACATGAGTCAGGCAACAGCCCAAGCCGAGGTGTGCCGTGCACGCTTGAGCTAGTTGTCAAATAAAATCGGCTGAGTGCCTTAAACGCTCGCCTTAGTAGTCCGGTGAAGCTGTTAAGACCTTGCTAGGTCAATAGCGTAGGCAGTTGGAAAAAAAAAGTTCCAAATAATATATACTTATAATTACATGGTGTTTTTATTTTATCAACCATGCTTTATTTCACGTATCAACGTATGGTCATTTTATTATCAACTTTCATTAAAACTTATGTCGGCACATAGCAAACTTTAGCATCTTTGCACTCAAGCCACAAAATTAGCATAAGTAATAAAAGTTTACTTGTAACGCAGGCACGCATATTCTCGTATATACTATATATTAGTAAATTTATCTCTACGTGTGCTGTCTAGTTAAAGAGCGAAAGGATATTTGCTTAAAAATAATCTAAATTACACGCAATTTTGAAAACCACATAGCTTGGAATGCTATTAGGAATTGTCTTCTGTTTATTTTTTATTCCACGATAGTGGCAAACAAACATGAGGGCCGCATTGTGGTAAGCGCTTACCGCCTCCTATGTATGCTTGCAATATCAGAGGTATCACATGTGGTTTTTTAGGTTTTTAATGGTGATAGAGCCACGCTGAAACTATTACTGGTTCAACATGAATAGGTCGGCTCGTCCGGGGTAGTACCACCCTCTCATAGAAAACCGACGTGAAGTAACAGTGATTGCATTATTGCGTTTCGTTCGGTCAGTGAGAGCGCCGGAGGCCCACCGCGCCACTCCTCTCCTCACTCCTCTCCCACTTCCTCCCCTAACCCTTCCGCCAAAGGGTGGCAAACGCACTCTGGTGTTGTTGGTGTCCATGGACGGTGGTGATCACTTAACATCAGGTGACCCACCTGTTCGTTTGTCACCTATTACATAAAAAAAATGTGCGTTACCGATTAAATAATCCGATTCCTATCAAATATCCCCTAATATGGGTTAATATGTATATATCTTTTCTTGTATATATAAATAGGTAAACATAAAAAACAGCTGACAAGCTCGTGACGTATTACGCTTGTGTCAGACAAGCGACGCGTAGTATGTGGAGCCCATGATATTTCTGATTCATTAATAAACCGTATAAAAATGTATATAATTGCTGCTCCGAGTGTCAATAGATGTGACAAGCGGACTAATATTGATAATTTCAATTTCCGTAATGATATTTAAATAATTCATACCATAATTGATTTAAAGATTCAAAAAAGTACACAGTTATTCCTGTTTTGAGTTTTCACTTCTGTTTAGGCTAAAATGGTTAAGAAGGATTACAATGCACAACGGTATTATCCGTCCTTCTTTAAATCCATCAAGTGTCATAATTCCTCCCCCCAACCCCTCACCGGTGCTTAAGTCAGTCCGAATACATAATGACTACTGCGCACATCTCTGTGATTGACTGTTAAATAATAAATTACATTATAAACGTTCCTTAATATAATTAGAGAATAAAAGTGAAAGGTGCGAACCGAAGTGTCAGTGAATGAAGAGAGGCCTCCTACGACCGCGATAACAGCCAAAATGTGAGTCCTACTTTTCCCATCTCCTTCCGACCGTTGTGCATTTTTAGCGATCACCAGAAAAGCATCCCACCGAATTATGAAACCTTTTTTATCGCAACTACAACCAGCGTTTACAACTTCTGTCTGCATTTCTTATGATTGCCTTTTTTCCTTACCATTGACAAATTGAAGCGTTTCATCGTACCTCACTACTTCTACAAATCTACAATATTTGTATATTTTTTGATAATTGAAAGCTTAAAAGTCAATAATTGTGGTCCCACTTCGATTACTTGTATGTTATATAAATTAACTCATACGATAGTTTTGTAAATGATTCAGGCGGCGTGTTGAAGCACATCATAACAACTGATTATAAGGTCGTGTCATGTCATAGTTTGTATGAATGATAATAACAAAATCTTAATTGACAAGTACATGATACAATGCTACATATCTATATATTAATACGTGAAACCTAAAGTTTTTACCCCTTTTTAACGGAATTGGGCGAACGGATGAACGTGAAATTTGGCATAGTTCAAGTTTATATGGAGGAGAAGTGCAGAAACCTATTTATTTTATATAAAATGCATTAGAAGTACATTAAATTAATTAAAATAAACATTACTCACACTAATGCTTCAATTTTACACAACATATACACATATGTAAATAAAAAGGACATTTTGACATCTGTCAATAAAGGACTTCAAAAAAGGTTGTGAAGGAGGTTGCTATGCTCGACTGTATGTATTATTATACTCTTACGTTCCAATTACCCTTTTTCATTCTACATTAAACAATGATAGTAACCCTAATAAAATTCAAACTTAAAAAAATCAATGAACTATGGTCGAATGTCGGCCACTGGGCGCCCACTAGTAGATATGTAAATTACAATGCCTTTCATGAATCATCTATGATTGATGAATGAATCAGATGATGGAATATTTAAAAGATTATTTTATGCATGTTTTCCTTATATTCTTGAAACACAAGGTTCAAAGTCATTTTCGTACCTAAGGAGCTGATAAAATCATTATCAACTGGGTAACAATATTATAAAGTTATTCTATTCTAGTTATTAAAGTTTTTCAACAGAACTTTTGGCTCCATGTCAATTTCAAGCGGATTTTATGTCGTTTCAGAATTAAATTTTCGTATAATAATACGATTCTAATCCACCTCACTTATGAACAATAAGAATGTTGTTATATCCAAAATGCCGCTAATATTTTATAATATAGATTAATAAGGTAATTAATAAAGAATAGAAATGACAGACTAAGAATTCGCTTAAATAACACTCAACATGCTGACAACTTAATAATGTTTATAACATAGACACTAATAATTAAAAGTCTGTTTTATTGTTAAATAACATAACACATCAAGGTATCGAAAAAAGCACTCCAAATAACGTTCTTTTTTTATATCATAGGAGGCAAACGAACAGGCGGGTTACCTGATGTTAAATGATCATCGCCGTCCACTAGCAACAGTAGGGGAGTCGCAAGTGCGTTGCCAGCCTGTGTTTGGCGGGAGGGGTAGGAAGGAGAAACAGAATGGGAGGGGTGCGCTCCAGCGCTCTCACTGACCGAACGAAACGCAACAATGGAAGCACTATTACTTCGCGTCGGTTTCCTATGAGAGGGTGGTAGTACCCTGGACGAGCCGACCTATTCAATCAGTAATAGCTTCAGCGTGGCTATACCACCTATACAATTATGTTTTTAATTAAAATTTATTCCAATGTGAACAATTTATAAGATGTAATAATGCTTACAACATAGAAACTAAAGATTAAAAGTGTGTTATTATTGTTAAATTATCGATTTATACTATAATAACTATAGTTTTGAAATAATACTTATTAAATTGTTTACGTGTCATCCGTAACGTAACAAAAAGTGCACGTCATTTCCGTTACAAATTCATTAATGTGCTCAAACAAATTTTCTTCAATAGTCTTTCCGTAACTGTAAATTAGGTTGTCGTAAGATATTTGCAGCTAAATGCAGCTTTCTTTTAAGATTACTTTATTTTACACGACATTTTTGGAAGCTATCAAGCTTGATCAAGAAAAATATTAACTTAAAAATGTGGTTTATTTTAGATAAAAGGAGGTCCATAGTCAAAACTGGGTTACTGCAGGTAATATAATCTCTGTCGCGCACTAATGGCGTCCGTCATTAATGCTTTATCACTTCCGGGGCGCTGGACCGCCCTCATTCGCTCACTGAGAATACTCGCGTCCCGCCGCATCGTTTAAAGTTTGCCGCAACAACGTTTAAATGTTTGTAACTGAGTGAAATTTTAACCCACCAACATAATACGTAAGCGTACATGTTTTTTTTTTATGTCATGGGTGGCAAACTAACAGGTGCGTCACCTGATGTTAAGTGATCACCACCGTCCATTGACACTAACAACACCAGAGGAGTCGCAAGTGCGTTGCCACCCTTTGGGGGAAGGGTTAGAGAGGGAAGGGGAGGTGGGCCTCCGGCACTCTCACTGACCGAACGAAACGCAACAATGCAAGCACTGTTACTTCACGGCAGTTTTTCATGAGAGGGTGGTACTACCCCGGTCGAGCCGACCCATTCATGCTAAAACCAGTAATAGCTTCAGCGTGACTCTACCACCAAAATGAATAAAAGAAGCTATGAAAGGAAATAATCGTCGAACAGTAAAAGATTCATATTCCAAATGTTCGTAACTCACCAGTTCATATTAGAAAAAAAAAGTCGAAGCTAAAGGCATAAGTACTGAAGTCAAAACTCAAAATATGGAATAACTGTGTTCTCTTTTGAATTTTGAAATCAATTATAATAATAAATAACTCTTTTTTGCGCACACGTTGAAAATATACAAAATTATACATCAGTTCACAATATGTGTACAGTTAGGCGGCCTTATCGCTTAGAGCGATCTGTTCCAGGCAAACCTAAGGAGACATTTTATTTTCATAAATACCGGGTGGCAATATAAATTGACAAAAAGAAATGACGCAATATAATAATAGTTATATTATGACAACGAGAGGTAATGACGGTGGGGATATTTTTAAATAATGTCACGGATCTTGCCTGCCTAATATCACAAAGGAGTGCGTTCCATAGGCGTACAGCTTGACCCGCAAATGATCTATATTATAATAAAACTGTAGCAGGGCCAAATCTGTACATTGAATATTTTTTGAAAATTTTGATAGAGGTAGGCTTTGTTGTCGATATAGAAGCCAAAAATAACCCTTTTAAAATTTTTGTCTGTCTGTCTGTCTGTCCGTCTGTCTGTCTGTCTGTCTGTCCCTGTGAACGCGCATCACTCTGAAAGTACTGAACCGATTTTGACGAAACTTGGCACAGTGATAACTTATGTTACGAGATTACATTTAGGATATTTTTTTTCTCATAAAACGCAAGGGATTCTCCAGGATCTGCCTGTTTGTCTGTCCCTTTAAACACGTATTACTCTGAAAGTACTGAACCAATTTAGACGAAATTTGGCACAGTAATAACCAATATTACAAGGTTACATCTAGGATACTTTTTATCTCATAAAACGCAAGGGATTCTCCAGGATAACGGACGAAAGTAAAAAAAATGTAGTTCATGATATTCTTGACGAATTTTGGTAAATTTTCTTTGTGCTATATATAGCAGACAGATTAGCTAAAAAATTAAGCTATATTTCCATATGCTACTTAAAAAAAAATACCAAAAAAAAACGACCACCGTGATTCGAACCGTCGGCTCCGTCGAAACATATAAAGCCCCGTACGTTACAACTGAGCTACGCCTACATGACATTTCTGTACGTAATTATCGACCACGTATGAAACATTTATGTAGACGAAACTGTCACTTATGTTGTTACATTTATTTCATTGTATAAAAAAATGTTTGCTAAACAAAGGTGACAAGATTTATTTATTTATCTATACTATAATAAAACTGTAACAAAGCCAAATCTGTACATTACAAGGTTACATTTAGGATACTTTTTGACCCATAAAACGCAAGGGGTTCTCCAGGATAACGAAAGAAAAGAAATTAGTTAATGTAACTAGACTTTTTTGCGACACCTTAGTATAAGAGCCAGCAACGTTGGAAGAACGAGAATTTGAGAAAAGTTGGTTCTTTAATATGAAGATATATTATGCCCTTCCAAACACGATTCAGGATACCTGGTAGCCGGTTAACGTTGTATTTTTTAATGCGAATTACACCTTTACAGATCAACATTTTGATTTATAAATAATTTAAGGAACATTTTTTGTCAGTAACTTTTATAAGTTTAACGTTTATACGTTATTAAAAACATGAATTTTTCACTGCCAGACAATTTTGTTATTGACAATAATGTGCCTGGTGATATTCTTTATAAACAAAATAATTCATTTCAAACCATTTTATTTTTTCCCTTGCAAAGAACATATTTCATTTTGTTAACCAGGCTCTTCCACAATTATGGCTATCTTTATTATACAGCCAGTGTTGCGCTAAGCTAGAGTTATAACTAAGTTATTCTATACATAGGTTTTGGTAGGGGGTAGAGCCACGCTGAAGCTATTACTGGTTTCAGGATGAATGGGTCGGCTCGCCCGGGGTAGTACCACCCTCTAACAAAAAGCCGACGGGAAGTAACAATGCTTGCATTAGTGCGTTTCGTTCGATTAGTGAGAGCACCGGAGAGGCCCACCTCTCTTCCCCTTCCTCCTCTCCCCTTCCGCTTCCTCCCCCTCCAACACAGGTTGGCAAGGCACTTACGACTCTCCTGGTGTTGCAAGTGTCTATGGACGGTAGTTATTACTTAACACCAGGTGACCCACCTGTCCGTTTGCCTCCTATGACATAAAAAAATACATTATATTTTTAATTTACCCTTTTTTATGTTGAAATAAAATAATATTAAAAAAAAGTGTGTGTGTGTACTTATGTACACGCATTAGAAGTTATACTTCTTTGGCGTAACAAGTAAAAATCTTTTCAAAAATTTTATCTTGCGCCTTATTCTACGTTTGTAGAAAAAACGACACTAACAATAAAAAAAAGGTATTTAATACAATGAAAGTTTTAATATAAAGAAATACAAACAACAAATACAAAGAAACAAAATGTTGACTATAGCTAACTTCAGGGTGTCGGTTTTTCGTGACGGTGTGTGCGCGCAACGTAAAAATTTACTCTCATCATTTTTTTGTTACGGTGTGCGCGTTCATCGTAAAAATTTACTCTCATCATTTTTCCCTAACGCGCCAAAAGAAATATAACTTCAATAAAATTACAGATATCTTAACATGGTTTGAACATACTTCTTTATTTACAAAAAATTGCATCGGGCACATTATTGTTAATATCAAAAATGTCTGGCAATAATAAATTCACGTTTTAGTAGCGTTTAAAAGTTAGTGAAAAACAAAACATTCTAAAATTATATAAAGTTCAATATTTTTGCCTGTAAAGGTTTACCGGCAGCCAATTCGCTGTCGAAACCGTTGCCTAGCTCTTAGACAAATAGTCACAGGCAAGTGACAGATGACACATGTTGCTCATATCTTTTTAATATTTATGTTTTTCTTTAATACAATGTAGTGTGAAAAAGTTTTAATACAAGTTGAAAATAGTTATGATGTCATTCAGTGTTTAATTTATCATTATTTATTTTATGAATATATTTTAACGTTTAAATTACAATTTAACTCTATCAACTTGATATTTTATAATGTAAACTATACTGAGCGTATAGTAAACGCCTACAAAAAAGGGAAAGGAACTACGTTCCAATTGGAGGTCCATGGACCTCTCAAGCTTTTTTTACATTACTGCCAATATACGTAGGTTAGTTTTTATTTTAATTGAACCCGGTAGATGATGTTACGAACGGGTTGTAGGCTTATTGGGACAGAAGTTACTGGGACAACGTACTGGGAAGACATTTATCGGCAATATATGTAGGTTATTTGTTATCTTAATCGGACCTGGTAGGTGATGCTGCGAACGAGTTCAAAGCATATTTTAAAATATTTCTCACATACTAACTGGGTATATGTTTGAGTGAGTCCCTGGATAGTTGGGATTCACAATTTGAAACAGTAGGTATCGCTGCAATCGGGTTTTGAGATGTATTTAAATTTTTCGCGTTTAAAAGTACTATCGAAACCGGTAATAACCGATTTGGTGCAGACGAAGTCGCACGGGTCAGCTAGTTTACTATAAAATGTAGTGTGACAGATAGGGAATATTAATATAAATTATCTATATTTCATAATTTGTAAATTGAAATTTTCATCATTTGTCTGCTTTTCACAGTTATTGGCACTTTGAACAATAACTATATACACTTTTATATAGTTTATTAATTAATTAATCAAACTTAGAATGAATTGCATAATCTCAATATAAAATATAAATATTAGATGTACAGAGGCCGCTATACTACACATCGCTAGTTTGACGCAAGCAGCGTAAACGCAATACGGTCGGTCACGCTTACTAGCATGTCGTGATGTGTGTTGGCAACACCAACACTACAGTTTTTTCTAGAACGTGTGCGATTGTGTGTAATTAAGAATAAATAGTAATAAATGCATAGTGTCTCATTTAGCAAGTAAAAAACCAGCAACGATTGCTACAATGTGAAACTATAAGTTTATCTCCTGCCAAACGCGTTTGTATAAAAGTTCACTTCCAGAATCACGAAAGACCCAAATATTAATTCAATTGATGATATCTAATGTGGTCAGATCGGGAGCGGTAATAAATATTATGTTGGTTTATTGTCTGATAATTTTTTGTCCAAAGTCATCGAGCGGAGGACGCCTCCGATCTTATCACGTTTGAGTCTGATCACATCATGAAATTTATCATTTTAAATAATTCTGTTCGTGTTTATCCAACAGAAAGTGCATTATTGTGGTTTTTACATATAGATAGCGACTGTTGATCGCTGATAACATACTTTGACAATAATAAATCTAAGTAGTACTTATTTTAAATCTTTACTTTGATATACTTTTAGTTACGTTTAATGCAATTAAAAAGCATAATGCTTTGGGCATATATTTTGATTAATTTTAAGAAAATAAAATATGTCTGAGCACGTCGTCAGTTAGTATTAAGTTACGACGGTACTGACATGGCAATAATCTAAACGCAGGACTGGCTTTGAGATTTGCAACTTGAGAATGATAGCTAAACCGGCGAACATTGGGGAAAATATGGTTTTACTAGCTTCTGCTCGCGTCTTCGCTCGCGTGGAATATTACCTTTGGGCCAACGCTAACAGGCAGCGGAAGCTCTCAAAAGGAAAAACAAAACATTTTGAAATATCCTTTATTGATGCTCCACTCCTATTGATCTTAGCGTGATGATACATGGCGTATAGCTTCCCTCGATAAATGAGCTATTTAACACGGAAAAAATTTTTCAAATCGGCCCAATAGTTCCTGAGATTAGCGAGTTCAACCAAACAAACAAACAAACAAACTCTTCAGCTTTATATATTAGTATAGATTACGATTACGCTGTTTTTCATCACACAGCGATCATCAATGCCTAAAATATCCTTATTTTTTTATATTTTTAAATTAACGATCTTTCTAAAACATAGAATAATATGAGTTTTCTTACAAAACGTTTTTCCATTCTACTCATGTGAATACAAAAAAACAATGATTAATGTTCGTACGAGTTCTTAAGAGGCTCCTTTTAAGAGATTGCAAAGGGAAAGATAGATCACAGTACCATAAATATGCGTATAACAAATGTACATTACAAACACCATGCGTTATTGTGTTGCGGAAGTCTATTTTATGCGTCTCCTTTGATCTCACAATATAAATACGAAGAAAATGGTGAAATCACATGGAATTTAGGTTATCGTTTACATTTCAATGTTTTTTATTTAAATTCCTATCTAGTATAAGAATACTAGATAATAATATACTAAATATAGAGTAATTTAAAATGATCTTAATGCTTAATGTGCAAAAGTGTTATTAGGTAAGCAAAATGAGTGAATTAGTAGGTAGACCCTATTAATCACCACAAATTATAAATAATATAAAATTATAAGTAAATAATTTTGTAGGTGGTAGAGCCACGCCGAAGCTATTACTGGTTTCAGCATGAATGAGTCCGCTCGCCCAGGGAAGTACTACTCTCTCATGGAAAACCGACGTGAAGTAACAGTTCTTGCATTGTTGCGTTTTGTTCGGTCGGTCAGAGCGCCGGAGACGCACCTCCCCACTCTCCCTTTCCCCTCCCCCACTCCCTATCCCATCCCCCGCCCCTCGAATACAGGCTGGCAACGCTCTTGCAACTCCCCTGGTGTTGCTAGTTTCCATGAACGGCGGTGATCACTTAACGTCAGGGAACCTGCCTGCTCGTTTACCGCCTTTGAAATAAAAAATAAAAAAAAGAAAGTCCTCTGCCACTTTAGTCTGTCTGTCTGTTTGTGATAAACTCATAAACTACTGAACGGATTTTCATGCGGCTTTCACCAGTAGATAAAGTGATTCATGAGGAAGGCTTAGGTATATAATTTGGGAATATTTTTTTTTATCAAGATGCATGAAGATGTAAGAAGTTTGCATTATAAAACGCCACTGTTCTAAGGACTTAAATTAATATTCAGGTAATCCATATAAAAATAAAAAAGACATTACTCTACCGTGCAACTTTAAAATTATTATATTCAATAGAAATAAATTAGAACTAATATTACCTGGCGTTCCGCTCATTTACAACGCAAAATTATTCTTAAATATTTTTTTTACTTTTATAATGGTTTCAATAATATAAATAACTTATTTTATATCTAGATACACATTTGTTACGAAGTTTTTATACACAATACTTATTACATAAACAATGAAAGCAAATATGATGACGTTAATCAATTAACAAAATTATTGAAATATAATTACATTTATAAGCAATTATCTAATAGTTCAAGTAAATTATAGGAACAAAATCTACTGAAAGTAATTTTATTTCTACTAAATTTAGTTTTAACCCCACATCTTGTTCTATTTATTACCTAATGTAATAAAAAAAACAATAATGAATAAATTGGTAATGAATTCTATAGACATTCGAAACACAAATCCAAGTAGATTATATTCGTACATTGTACACACACTATGTGAGTCTACGTGACATATTCTAAAGCGAACCATTTCGGATATTTGCAAAACGTCCCTAGTGTATCCGATAAACATTACTACGTAGGTGAAAGTGAGACAGCTAGACGAGAACGCTAAGGTATGAACAAGATGGTGTATTACGACGCGGGTTGCGGCACCTGCGGTAACTTGGGGAATCTATAGAAACTTAAATTTAAGTATATCACTTAGTAGATACGAGTAAACTTTATATAGAATTGTTTTTGTTTTCAGATTATATAGATGTTAGAACTCAACGATTCAACGTTTCAATTAGTTAATCTAATGTTGTATTAAAAACCAGGGTGTGTCGTAAAGACACATGATAGAAATGAAATTTATATATTGCAGGGGAACACTTTAAATTAAAAAAAGACAAAACAAAAAACAAACGTTACGTTGTGTTTCCAGGCGGTCACCCATCCAAGTACTGACCGCGCTCGACGTTGCTTAACTTCGCTGGTCGGACGAGAACTGGTGTTTTCAACACTTTACTCGCCACAGTGTTTATTACTACCAGTTTTCGTCATATAAAAAGGTTGCAGGTCAGAATTTCAAAGCCCTGCCAGAAGAAATTTCACTTCAATCTTTCAGAGAATCCGTATTGCAAACAAAAGTTAATTTAAAACTTACAGGCATAGAGGTGAGAATGGGTTACCATGTTGTTCTCAATGTTTTTTTCGTACATGAGACGAAATGTTCCTAGTACAGCCAAGGTGAAGGATATAAAAGCTTTTATTGCTACCTTTCTTTAACACTAGACGTTTCATAGTGAAATCTGTTTTCATTTTAATAGTATATTCGTTCTTTCATTCCTTCGTTCGTTCTTTAATTCATATATTATAGGAAACACAACAGATAACACAGAATAGAATTATAATAATAAGAAAAACGGTAAAATTAAATTTGTATTAAGTCCTACCATTTAGACGTGTTTGCAATATTTACTATTAAATGAATTAATATTTGAAATGATTATATAAATACCTTGATGACAACTTGTATTAGACATTAAATTTATTAATATGATATGACACAAAAGTATGAAGTAAGCTTCTATAAAACAACTTTAATAACAACGTGGGCAGATGAAATAACTTGTTTAGGTGTGGTATAACGTAATAATAGAACATAAGTTAAGCGTAACCATTCAAATTACTTTGTCCTTAGAATTGTAAATTATATATCGATATATATAGACCCTGTAATCTATAAATATATAATCAAAATGCAGTTCATTTGATGCTCAATCTTGCCAAAGCTATTGAAAGTAGCGGTATAGGACTATGATCATTTAATGCTGAGTTTTTTGTGGATGGTTCTAGGCTACTTTTTTTTTAGATTCTATTGATACTATAGAAAGAGAAAAAAAAAATACTTTATTGTTGGAACAACCATACAATTAAATTAAATTACACAAAGTAATTAGACAAAAATAAAACATTTTAAAAATGAAAAATAGATGTCCAACAATTGGCGAACCCATTCAGCAAAAATCTGCAATACTGTGAGTAATACTGCAGCGCTGATTTTCAATGGGAGCCTATATATGATGATAAACGGACGATAATGTCAAAATTTGAAACGAGCAAATAAATAAAACAGACACACGGAACACGTCACGGAAAAGGTCTAAAGAGATATAACTACTGTAACCACAAATTTAGGATTAAACAAAACAAATATAAATGTAGTAGAAAAAAATATATATAAAAAAATAGACAAAAGATATATAATAGACAAGATATATAAAAAAAACAGAGCTTACAATAGAACTACGCGAATACATTATACGTAATTTTAATTACTGAGTTTGAAATTGCAATAGATAATGCTTATATGAGAGTTTAAAGCTAAGTTTACTCTTTTTGGATCGACATACCAGACTAGGCCCCCCTCGGCAGCTGCTCAAGCCTAGGTCCGTTCCCTCGGCGTGGAGCCCTTGAGTATACTGCTCGCGCGATACAGTGACACAAAATCTTACATCACTGCGACAATATTACACATATCACCTCCACAGACGTGCACGCATACACGCTTACACATGCAAGTGGAAGGGTTTTATTTTTTCCCTTATAAAACTGAAATAGTTTAGAATATTATCCGATACGAAAAATATATAAGGGTTATTGAGTTATGTTTGCTTGGTACACATATATGTTTCAACAACTCATATATGTATGAATAGTTAGTTTAGCTTAGGTTAGCTCACATAGGTCGCGAATTGCATGTATCAGCCGCGCACCCTTGAGCTAGTTGTCAAAATAAAATCGGCTGAGTGCCTTAAGCGCTCGCCTTGGTAGTCCGGTGAAGCTGTTAAGACCTTGCTAGGTCAATAGCGTAGACAGTTGGAAAAAAAATCGACATGGCGGTGGGATGTGTCCAACAACGAGTGGAATTGAAATGACTCTCTGAATGAAGTTTTTTTTTTTTTCGAACTGACTATGCTATTGACCGAGCAAGGTCTTAACAGCTTCACCGGACTACATAACAGCTTCACCGGACTACATAACAACTTCACCGGACTACCTGAAAGAAGTAGTTCTATGGAGAGGTATCGATAATGGATACCATGGTGCGAAAACATAAAAAATACGTGTGCTTATCCTGTCTCCGCTCTAACTTGTCATACAGATATTTTGGGTTTTTAATCAGCCCAAAAAGTAACGTAGCCATGAGTAACTCGCGTCGTGCCACCATTTTTAAGACATTTGCGTCATTAAAAAATGGTGTAATATGGCCACGCTATACCATTGTTTGAACGCCCAAGTGAGCGGGAATCAGCTGGTGTCACGTGTAAACAAAATAAAAACTATTTTTACGTCTAGCGGCATGTTTGCCCCTTACAATCAGTCTGGCTTTGTAGTTTTGTAACAGTTGTCTGAATAACATATAAAAATTCAAGCATTTAAAAATAAGCTCTTTCATTTTTTTGTTTGCTTTAAAACGTCTGGCAGGAGTTGTACCCTCGTGCAAGTGTCAGGCGACACTGTTTCCTACTATAGAATGATATTATACGCATCATATATTAAAATCAGCTATTTAAAAGTAAGTAGTGTTGCTCTTATTTTTAGTCCCCTTGCTCTCCTGATATCTACAGATCGCCCCCAATCTTGAACTCTGTGAGTGCGAAAGCGTTATAAGTACATAAAAAACTACTCAAAACATAAGATTTCATCCATTTAAATATAAGATAAGTCTGACAGCTCTGGGATCTTGGTCTAATACCTATAATTACGCTTTTGCACAGCGGCTAAGCAGTGATAATAAACTCTAATAGAGATATTATATAATCAGTAAAATCATTAAGTAGTAAAACTTAAATTAATACCAAAAATTAAAAGAGAGCACACAATAAATTCAGATAAAATGCGTAAAATAGCAAAACCCAATTTAACAAGATATCAATATTACAGTGAACTTGGTAAATAAGCTAAAACCTATTATAGATATAAAATGGTTCTATGAATAAGACCCGAAGTTCATCTTGAATATATTCTAGTTATATTAAAATATCTTATTACCCTAAATTATAATTTGAACACATATTGCACAGTCTATATTGCCTTTATATTTAGCTAATTAGCCAGGGGTGTAAGGGGTGTCGAATAACATCATAAGACTTGAGACACCCGAGCCAACCTCACCTGCACCTCGTGCACCCTGCTGAATAACAAACGAGGCAATGGCGAAAGCGGGGTGGTAGGGTTTTATAAGCCAGACTGGGTCGCAACCACCATGTATATGGCGAAAAAGCCCGTAATAGTGATTCGCTTCTGCGGGTCGCGTTTCGGGGTCAGCATGTGCATATCTAGATTTTCGCAGGCCAGTATGGCAAAAGCGACCGGCGATTGATAGTGTGTCACTCGGTGGTCGTCATTGTTTTTGGATTGTACTGTGTTTACCATCAGGCATAGTCAAAAATAATAATAATAATATTAATCTAAATACATAAAAATAATTTTCTGGACGTACGTAGGCGTATTTTGACGCTGTGTCGATTAACGTAGGTTCGTATAATTATTAATGAACCGGAGTTATCGACGAAGGAAAGACATCATTATGAAACTATACCGTGACGGTAGGGTTTTTACTAAGCTTGCCTGGTTTGATAACGTCAAACTGAAAGTCTGTCACCAAGCACTTATATCTGTATTCCAGCAGCTGCACTTAACAACCATTTCCGCTATGTTTAGCGTGTTTACCTTCTTAACCTACATCGTTATTTAAGATCACGTGAGGCTGTGGTCAAACGCTAAAACCTATAAAGTATATAAAAGTTTATCGCTTTAAAACGGTTGCATCTATTTTAATTATGTGTTTGTTTTGTTTTTAATCGACAGGACAACCTTTATCCGAAGGAGGGTTGATGTCAGGCAGGCGGCCGGTCGTAAAAATTAAGCCTTATCAAACAACACAACATGACTAACATGTTGTACCGACTCTACTTAGGTGGGATAAGGGTAAGAAGAAGAAGAAGCTTTATATGAAAGAGAATGTTTGAAAAATCTTAGGAGAAAGTAAAAAATGTGTGTTACAAAATTTCCGCATACAAAGTCAGTGTATGTGACAGAAAACAGTAGAGAGATCTTCCATAATATTGACAGAATTGCCTGATTGATTATCAGTTGCTCCATTGCAATTTTATTTAATTACATGTTCGTATTGTAAAGAATAGATTTGATTACAACTTCTACGTTAATACCCTCACGAAGCCGAGGCGGGCAGCTTGTCTAGCTAAATAAATGTTATTAATTCACATACCTATATCCATATTTCTGGCGTGGAATATAACTCATGCATGAGGTCATTACATTGCGTGTTGACTAACGCAGCCTCGTTTATCTGTGTAATTATGGGTATGCAAACCCGTAGACAATAGCTAGCAAATCCATAAAATTATGCATAACGCTCCCTTCAAACATCTAACTGTATTATGTTAAGCTCTATTGTGTGCGTAATATTTTTGCAGACCGATTTCCGCCCGTACAGATTATGAAGTATGAATGTATGTAGGAAGTACAGAAATAAAAGTCAATAAAAACTTTGGAAAACAAACATTGCATCGATTCCACCCAACCAGAGTAGCATGATTCCTAACATTTCTCAAAAATGTTGTCCCAAACTGTAACGTTACATGACAGATAACAAAATGTGTGAAAAAAGCTGAAAAATTAGGGCACTGATAAAATTTTATACTGAAAACTAGACAACTTAAAGAATAGATATATTGAGTTAAGGTATTAAACATTTAGCGTGAAAAGCTAAACTTGTTCACTACTATTGTTTGTTATTCATTATTATTATTGATTTTTTTTTCTCGAACTGACTATTATTATACTATTAGCCTTGCCTTTACAGCT
This sequence comes from Antheraea pernyi, assembly GCA_015888305.1. Taxonomy (NCBI): domain Eukaryota; kingdom Metazoa; phylum Arthropoda; class Insecta; order Lepidoptera; family Saturniidae; genus Antheraea; species Antheraea pernyi. The sequence continues at coordinate 151,353 of MU163739.1, read as the reverse complement.
TCACCGAACTACTAAGGCGAGCGCTTAAGGCACTTAGCCGATTGTGTTTAGGTTTATTATTGTTGATTGGAAGAGATTGGCAATTATAGATGACAATATTGCTATTGAATTACAGTTGTTATAAAGTGTTATTGACTATTCTGCTATTAGTTAATTCGTTGTATTATATAGTATTGCAGTTTGTAAGAATAATAGGGTAATTAAATAAATATTTCGTGTTCTTTTCATAGCTTTAACGTGGACACCGTGAAATAATATCCCTTTCACACCTGTTTCCTTGTTCGCACATTATAATATCATTAGCAGATAATTACGACTGTCAGTAATAATAACGAGAGCCAGACAGTTAATAGCAGAATAATTGTGTTTTTGATAATCATTGGATATGAATAGTGCCTTATATTATTGTTTATATAAATAGGCGAAAATAAATTAATTCAGTATCTGTATCTCCTTCATTTATTAACCGATTTTACTTTTAATAGCTATTGATCACCTTTAGTATTATTAATAAAAATATTGGAAATAGTTACTTATTTTTCATAGCATCAATGAGTCCAAGCTTTTATTTATGTTTTTATTCATATGCTTCAAATACCCTACGTCTACAATCTTAACTGAGATTATAAATATGAATGTGAGTTTGTTTGTTACTCAACAGATCATAATAAGATTTTGTGAGTACGTTATTAGGGGTACAAAAAGACATAGAGCACATTTAATCCAGAAAAATATTTCGAGAGAGACATGACATGTGCTTTAACTTAGCGAAGACACGAGCAAAAGCTAGTCTACATTACTTGTAAGATATTGAATACAGTTGATACTGAAAAAATCAGAGAGAAATACTGATAATAATATTTATAAATATAACCATTAAAAAATAAATTAGACTCCCTATTCCCTATCCCTATATGTACCGACAGACCTAATTATTGGGGCGGCAAGGGATCGTCCTACGCTAATCACCTTGGATAGCCGCCCCAACAGTCCGCCCAGCGGAAGGTGGCCGCCGGGCTTCTACATGACAGAGAGAGAGACTAGGTACACACCAGCTGCCTCCCCTCAACAGCTGGACCTCTGCAATGAGGAGATGGGCCACCCGGCTCATCCCCTCTGGTCCGGCTACGGTAGCGGGAGGAGTTGAGCAAATCGCCTCCTCCTCCCACCTGCCCTCTGTTGGCGGAGAGTGCCACTTAGAGGATTCACCTCGCGGGCCCTCTCCGCCGCTTCCTTCTGCGAGATGACCTCCTGGCAGAAAGAGACATCGCACGCCACACCTGCTCGCTGCCAAGCATGGCGGAAACCACACTCGGCAGCAACGAATATCCACTACAAAGTTTTAGACCTGGCTGATATTGAATTAATCTCTTTGTAGAAATGAAATCCCTACGCAATTTGCTGTCGAGTAAATGGAACATAATATACAGTGATTAATATTACAATTTTATTATAGTAATACCAATTACAACAACAGACAGAAAAAGAAATGATGTCAGCATGCTATCCAAGCTTAACTCATTTGTCATGAAGCGCCAACATTCAATCATACATTACACCCGCGAATTGGTCTGAGCAGAATTAGAATCGTTTGTTTCACTAGCCGAACTCAAGGTTTCGCATAATATAGTCACGGGTATGTTTTAATGAGGACCACCGAAGGTATAATATTTAGCATTACTATTCTCTGCAAGTACGGTATCTAAAAAGTGTCTGTTAAATTAATTTCTAGAATATTAATCGTAAGATTAGCAGTAAATATATAAGCAATATGCTCACTAACTTCAGTGGTGGTTAGATGAATTATAAATTAAATAATTATTACGTTTACAGATCCTTATACATATAAATAGTCAACATATTTATATGTATATTGATACGCATATATATAACCCTCGCTTCACGCGAAATGTAAAGGTATATAAGCGTCATAAATAGGGATGAAAATTTAAAAAATACGTAAATCGGTATTTACTTTCAAGTCATCAGAATATCTATAATCAATATGGCAGCCATCTATATTATAATAAATCTGTAGCAGGGCCAAATCTGTACATTAAATATTATTTGAAAATTTTGATATGGGTAGGCTTTGTTATCGATATAGAAGTCAAAACTAACCATTTTAAAATTTTTGTCTGTCTGTCTGTCCCTGTGAACGAGCATCACTCGGAAAGTACTGAACCGATTTGACGAAACTTGGCACAGTGATAACTAATGTTACGAGATTACATTTAGGATACTTTTTGTCCCATAAAACGCAATGGATTCTCCAGGATCTGCCTGTTTGTCTATACCTTTAAACACGAATCACTCTGAAAGTACTGAACCAATTTAGATGAAATTTGGCACAGTTATAACCAATATCACAAGGTTACATCTAGGATACTGTTTATCTCATAAAACACAAGGGATTCTCCAGGATAACGGACGAAAGTAAAAAAAATGTAGTTCATGATATTCTTGACGAATTTTGGTAAATTTTCTTTGTGCTATATATAGCAGACAGATTAGCTAAAAAATTAAGCTATATTTAACTGACTATATGTTGACATATTTACTGATATGTAACTAGACTTTTTTTGCGACACCTTAGTACAAGAGCCAGCAACGTTGGAAGAACGAGAATTTTGGAAAAGTTGGTTCTTTAATATGAAGATATATTATGCCCTTCCATACCGGATTCAGGATACCTGGTAGCCGGTTAACGTTGTATTTTTTAATGCGAATTACACCTTTACAGATCAACATTTTGATTTATAAATAAATTAAGGAACATTTTTTGTCAGTAACTTTTATAAGTTTAACGTTTATACGTTATTAAAAACATGAATTTTTCACTACCAGACAATTTTGTTATTGACAATAATGTGCCTGGTGATATTCTTTATAAACAAAATAATTCATTTCAAACCATTTTATTTTTACCCTTGCAAAGAACATATTTCATTTTGTGAACCAGGCTCTTCCACAATTATGGCTATCTTAATTATACAGCCAGTGTTGCGCTAAGCTAGAGTTATAACTAAGTTATTCTATACATAGGTTTTGGTAGGGGGTAGAGCCACGCTGAAGCTATTACTGGTTTCAGGATGAATGGGTCGGCTCGCCCGGGGTAGTACCACCCTCTCACAGAAAACCGACGTGAAGTAACAATGCTTGCATTACTGTGTTTCGTTCGATTAGTGGGAGGACCGGAGGGCCACCTCTCTTCCCCTTCCTCCTCTCCTCTTCCGCTTCCTCCCCCTCCAACACAGGCTGGTAAGGCACTTACGACTCCCCTGGTGTTGCAAGTGTCTATGTATGGTAGTTATTACTTAACACCAGGTGACCCACCTGTCCGTTTGCCTCCTATGACATAAAAAAATATATTATATTTTTAATTTACCCTCTTTTATGTTGAAATAAAATAATATTTGGAAAAAGTGTGTGTGTACTTATGTACACGCGTTAGATGTTATACTTCTTTGGCTTAACAAGTAAAAATCTTTTCAAAAATTTTATCTTGCGCCTTATTCTACGTTTTTAGAAAAAACGAGACTAACATATAGAACATATAGAAAAAGGTATTTAATACATTGAAAGTTTTAATATAAAAAAATACAAAGAAACAAAATGTTAACTATAGCTAACTTCAGGGTATCGGTTTTTCGTGACGGTGTGCGGTTGCATCGTAAAAATTTACTCTCATCATTTTTTTGTGACGGTGTGCGGTTGCATCGTAAAAATTTACTCTCATCATTTTTTTGTGACGGTGTGCTTGCATCGTAAAAATTTACTCTCATCATTTTTTTGTGACGGTGTGCGGTTGCATCGTAAAAATTTACTCTCATCATTTTTTTGTGACGGTGTGCTTGCATCGTAAAAATTTACTCTCATCATTTTTTTGTGACGGTGTGCGTAATACATACACAAAATAAAGTATCGGGTTACAAAATTAACCAAATTTGAATTTGTATATTACTTAATTCGTTTCTGAAGACATTTAAAATTAAAACTATATCAATTAAAGCCGAACCAAATTTGTTTAACGTTCACACGATACTTATTGGTTAATTTGTTACTTAATGGCTTACTTAACTACGATATCCATTTAATTATCTCCAGTATCAACAAATTCTTGGTACACAATTTCACAAATACTGATAACCATACAGTGGTCGAAGTTCGACCATAGTTCATTAATTTCTCAAGGTTTCAATACTAAGGGAATAATACATTTTTTCCCCATTTTTTTCATTAATAACACTAAATCTCGTCCGCATTTTTTTTATATCATAGGATGCAAACTAACAGGCCGGTCACCTGATGTTAAGTGATCACCGCCGTCCATAGACACTTGCAACATCTGGAGATTCGCAAGTGCGTTGCCAGCCTGTGTTTGGGGGGTGGAGGGACGGGAGGGAGGAAAGGAAAGTGGGCCTCCGGCGCTCTCACTTACCGAACGAAACGCAACAATGCAAGCGCTGTAACTTCACATTGGGATTCTATAAGAGGGTGGTACTACCCTGGTCAAGCCGACCCATCCATGCTGAAACCAGTAATAGCTTCAGCGTGGCTCTACCTACAAAAACCTTTCGTACCTACTAACAAAAATAAATAAAGAAAATCAGCTGCGAAACAGAGGAGAAGGTTGTATGAAACTATGTACCATACAAAGTGGAGGTCACAAAGAACACTGAACGAGGACGAAGTAATAGTACGGACGGTTCGAGTGGCGCAGCACGAAGTATCGTGTGCCGAAGAGGTACCGCCCGTTCACCGTTCACCGTTAGGAGACGAAGTCGCACGGGTCAGCTAGTCTTCATTAAATCTATACATATAATAATAACGGAAATTTAATGAGTCTGTACTTTTTGGATGGTTTGTGAAAAAATTGTTGCAGGTGACTAGGATAAGTAATAAAATACATTTCAATCATTTTTTTAAATGTCTGTCTGTATGTATGGACACGCGTCACTGTTAAAAATCATAAAGCATATCCTCGAGTATAACTTAGTTTTGGTTTCATTTAAATCAGTTCACTCTATCAAAAGATATTGTAATTTTAATGGCGATACGACTTAAGTACGAGAGAAAAGTAGATAGGCAAATGGACTTAAGATATTCATTGATTGATTTGATGCGATGATTTTATTAATCAGTGTTTTTTACATCAAGTTCCACGCGGCCGGAGTTTCAAACACAACTAGTAAATAATAAACTAAAACTTTAATCATAGTGGAATCGGATTTAAATAATAAAAAAACCTTAAATATCCGAATAGTTTTTCTAATACTTCATAGGTTTCGTTTTCACTGTAATTTAACCTGATTTTAAAAGACCGTCATCCAAAATAGTAAAGACTCCAAACCTAAAGGAACTGGCTCTCAAGTGTTTCTACCGGATTTCACCCATAAATGCTTGACAGCATTTCAGAAACTCAGACGATCTTATAACGTAGTTTTCCTTTACGGGAAGCTCTGACGTCTTCGCAAGTATTCGAATTTACGTCAAAGAGAAATTAAAAATAATGTTTTGGGCAATCTTTTCCCTTTAAGCAAAGTAGGGCGGCGTACAATATAAGATTTAAAAAAATTGTTCGCTTGATACTGATTTATCGGTAGATGGACATCTCATGCAGTCATGAAATTATTTGGTATGAAGGTATTTACCTTGTATTTATTTATTTACCATAAAGAATCAACAACAGTAACATAAAATAAGAAGCTAAAAACATGATGCAAGAACTTAAAATTATTTATGTCACTAATTATAGTTGACTACAGCATTTGTCAACATAAGATATGATGCGGAAAACAATAAAAGTAGAAGAAACTATTATGAAAATATTAAGAAGAAAATAAAATAATACAATTGGATAATGTATATAATAACTTAAAAATTAAGGAAAAAAAATCATGCAGAGATTAAATAAATAAAAAAAAAACAATTTTAGATTTGAAATGAAATAGGGAATTATTAAATAAGTCTATCGTGTGAACTTTTTAAACAAGTTCGTTATATTGTCGGGATAGTCTGGGAACAATGGAGAAATGTCCTAAATTGGTTCTGTAGCTTTTATGACCAAATAAAGAGACAGGAAATAATAATATGCCTGTGATAATTTTGAATATTTTATATTAATAACACTAAAGTTCGTTAAAATTGACTAAACAAAAAAAAAACAATCGGTTGAGAAACAAGGTAAGAAGACTTCCTTAACAGTTTTTTTTCGAACTGACTACGCTGTTTACCTGGACAAGTCTCTATAGCTTCACCGGACTACTGAGGCGGGCCCGTAAGGCACTTAGCCGATTTTATTTTGGCCACTAGCTCAACGTGTGTGGAAGTGATATGTGTAATTTTTTGCAGTGATGTAAGGTTTTGTGTCACTGTATTGCGCGAGCAACGTACTCAAGGGTTCCACGTCGAGGGATCGGGCCTAGGCTTGAATCGTTGCCGAAGCAAGCCTAATCTGGTGTGCGGGAGCGAAGTTTACCCCCAGACCACGGCCGCGTGGTCTTTGGTTCCTTGACAGTTTTATCTCTGCCTATTTATATAAAGAATAGCGATCCTGCCATGACAATAAAAAAAATCCTAAAAGTGAACCGCAGCTCTACCAACCGGGTCCAATTATGAATCTAAACCATATTTAAATCCACATGTAGACAACAATTTCATTAAAATCTGTCCAACCTTTTAGAAGGAGTTAATTGATATATCAGGGACAGAAGAATTCTATATAAAGATACTTTGTTATTATTAATTGTTATAAAATATATATAGTTATAAAATAAACCAGGTCACGTTATGTCATAGAGTATTATATCGAATGTATTAGGTCATGGTGGACTTGAATATAAACTTCTAATTATGCCACAGTTACATCATTCAATACGAAGGTAATTCCATAAGCATTGTATATTTTTATAAAGTGGCGATAGTCTCAGATTGTTAATATTGAACGTCAAGCGTTAAAAAAATGTATGATCAGTAGAATAAAACAAGTTTTGTCAAAATTTTAATAACAATAATAAAACTTTATTCCAAACTAGCTGACCCGTGCACACAACGTTGCAAGCACTGTTACTTCACGTCGGACTTCTGTGAGAGGGTGGTACTACCCCGGGCGAGCCGACCCATTCATGCTGAAACCAGTAACAGCTTCAGCGTGAGTCTACCACCCCCAGAACCTACCTACCCATCTAAAGTATAAAAATTATAGACTGTCATGTATATTAGAAACATATATTACACACACTACATAATAATTCTGTTTCAAACTCAGTAAGACCAGATACAGAATTATACAAACAGCAGCAAACACCACCAACGTTATATATCACTGACTAAAGATTTTAAAGAAAACTGGAGTCAGGTCGCAGCACCACCTACCGGATACAAATATAAATACGAATTATTCAGCGAACCACATAAACACGCAAAAAACTTCATCAACATCGGTCCAGCTGTGTAGGAAGAGTTCAGTTACAAAACACACGTGTACAGAAAAATCATACATAAAAAATTATGTAATACGATAAAAAAATAAATAGATATTTCAATCTCAACGAACAATTCCTTTTATAATGAACACTCAATTAGAAAAGTGATTTCCTCCAGCTAACAATGTGGAACGTAGGCACAATTTGCGTCTATCTGCGAACGATCTAACTCACTGACATGCTAGCGTGACTAACCTGAGCTTAGAACATTATTATAGAAATAGATTTCACTAAAGCTTTATGAAAAACTACACTGGGTGAATTGGGAATTATTAATTTCCTGAAGTATGTTGGTTTTTCACATCTAATGTTCGAGTTATAGCCAATATTTTTGTTACGGTATTTATTTCGCTTTTAACCTTTAATTTTTTTAAGGTTATTTAAGGTTAACTAATGACATTGAACTATACAATTAAGTCTTGTATTAAGCAATGTCAATAAGCAATAGGTCTTTACCTATGAAATTGCCGTTCTGCAATACTGTTTTTGTTGTTTTACTATTACAATTTTTGTTAGGCTAAGAATTCTAATTTCAAATTAATTTTATTTGAAAAACATGGACTTCTTTTTCTAAACGTAGTCATTTGTTTATTGATTAGTGTTACATTTTCATCGCATTTCAATCTTTTTTGTCATCATGGATACGGAAAAAAATCGAGTAATTATGGAATATGAGTACCGTCGTGGCAGCAACGCGGCACAAGCGGCACGCAACATCAACGACGTTTACGGAGTTAACACTAAAAACCAACGCACCACCTGTTATTGGTTTGCTCGCTTCCGTTCTGGGAATTTCTACCTGAAAAATGAACCTCGCGGTCGTCCGAAGACTTTGGTCCATAATGACGAATTAAAGGCGATTGTGGAAGCTGATGATACACAATCTACGGCTGAATTAGCAGCAGCTTTCGACGTTAGCGTCAAAACAACATTGGTCCATTTGCGTCAAATTGCTCAAAAGGTAAAAAAGCTTGACAAATGGGTGCCCACGAACTCAATGATCGCTAGCGCGAAGTACGCATCGAGGCGTGCCTTGCACTGCTCAACAGACACACAAATGAAGGAATTTTGAACCGCATTGTTACCTGCGATGAAAAATGGATTCTGTTTGATAACCGCAAGCGCTCAGCAAGTTCGTTGGATCCTGATTCAGCACCTAAGCAATGCCCTAAACGAAAACTTACCCCTAGAAAAGTGATGGTCACTGTTTGGTGGTCTAGCGCCGGTGCGATTCATCACAGCTTCTTACCAAACGGGGTGAACATTATTACTGCAGATGTGTACTGTGAAGAACTGAACACAATGATGGAGAAGCTGACACATCTCCAACCAGCATTGGTCAATCGCTCGTCTCCGCTGCTCCTGCACGACAACGCGCGCCCTCATACGGCACGGTCTACAAGTTGCAAGAACTGGGGTTGGAATTTCTCAGTCATCTGCCCTACTCACCAGACCTTGCGTCTGCAGACTACTACTTTTTCCAGAATTTGGATAACTCCTTGGCGGGAAAAAATGTCAATACCCGAGAGGCAGTACAAAATGCCTTTGAAGAATTTGTTGCCTCCCGTCTAGCTGATTTCTTTAAGGGCATCAATAAACTGCCATTGCGTTGGCGAAGATGCATTGATTGCATGGGGGATTACTTCGATTAATACAAATAAAAAATTCATGAAAAAAATTCGTTTACATCTTTTCATACAAAAAGGCAATTTCATATTTCAATATTTACAATTTAAATATATCTTCTTCTATACATATGACAACAATGTAAATCTAACGTGTCTGTACTTTTTGATTTTTGTGTGGAAAAAAATTGTTACAGATGTCTAGGAATAAGTAATAAAGTACATTTCAATCATTTATAGAAATATATGTCTGTATCTGTCTGTCCGTTTGTATAAACTGGCATCACTGCTAAAGTACTGGGTTCACAATAAATTTATAAAGCATATCTTCCAGAATAACTCAGTCTTTGTTTCATTAAAATAGGTGCACTCTATCAAAAGTTTTTTTTTTTTTTATATCATAGGTGGCAAACGAACAAGTGGGTCACCTGATGTTAAGTGATCACCACCGTCCATGGACACTAACAACACCAGAGGAGTTGGTAGTGCGTTGCCACCCTTTGGAGGGAAGGTTAGGGGAGGGAGAGGGAGAGGAGAGAGGAGGGGAGGTGGGCCTCCGGCGCTCTCACTGGCCGAACGAAACGCAACAATGCAAGCACTGTTACTTCACGTCGGTTTTCTAAGAAAGGATGGTACTCCCCCGGACGAGCCGACCCATTCATGCTGAAACCAATAATAGTTTACATTTACATTTACGCGGATGAAGTCGCGGGCACAGCTAGTAATATATACAATATAAATATAGTGTTAAAAGGATGTTACGCATGCATCACGCAAAAACTACTAGATAGATTTTGATTAAAAAAAATTGTTTCATTTCTTAGACACTTGGCTATTATCTAACAAAAATATCACGATGGTTTTTAGTAATATAAAGTCTCAAGAAACTACGATATCTGTATGCATTACTAGTTCTGCGATCTGTGTTTTCTTGACGAGGAGAAATGGTGCTAGCGGAGTGTTGCTTATGTTTTTATTCCCATACATAAAATATATTGTTAATATAATAAACTGTAATGACGAAATCGTAGGTATTAATTAGTATTTAATATTTTAATGTAAATATTACAGCGAAATTTACCGGTAATCATTTTAGGTCGCCTTAATTTACTATTATCCTTATAATTTCAAACACTTGTTCATTAAAATCGAATTAAAAAATTAATCAAAATTAATACTATATATTTTGCTATAACTAGCTAAGAGACTAAATGCTGTATCGTTCAATCGAACGCTCTAAAAATTGTTGTGTAGAATTTAGGTTATAGTGAATATTAACATAATATCCATTTTCTATATATATAATAAAAATAATTGAAATAAGTAATAAAATACATTTCAATCATTTTAAAAAATGTCTGTCTGTCTATCTGTCTGTATGAATGCGCATCACTGATAAAGTACAAAACGGGTTCACAAAATACAAAGAAAATCATAAAGCATATGCTCGAGAGTGACTTAGTGTTTTTTTTTTTTTATAGTAGCACGGCAAAGTGACTGCACTATGCCTGATGGTAAGCATAGTACAATCCAAAAACAATGGCGACCAACGAGTACATACTGTCCATCGCCGGTCGCCGCTGTCATGCCAGCCTGCGAAAAGCTGGATACGCACAGGCTGATCCCGAAACGCGACCCGTAAAAGCGAATCACTATGACGGGCTTTTTCGCCATATACATGGTGGTTGCGACCCAGTCAGGCTGTAAAACCCTACCACCCCGCTATCGCCATTGCCTCGTTCGTTCTTCAGCAGGGTGCACAACGTGCAGGTGAGGTTGGCTTGGATGTCTCAATTCTTAGACGTTATTTGACACCCCTTACACCCCTAAAAGTTTATTTTAAAATATTAAATAAATAATAAGTTTAAAATATCGGTATCCTGGTATCGTATCGTTACATTGTTAATATATTAAAATAAACATACGAGTTAATTCGTTATTCTTCTAACAATAATCAGATAAACACATGTTAAAACGGCAAATGTTTATTCCCTACATCATTGTTCTGTGACCTAATTCCTAAAGAAGTCATGGAGATTTTATTTATTAAAGACTGTAATCAAAGTCAAAAATTTGGGTCATGTCATACCGTTATAAATGCTTGTCTTCGTGGAATCTTAGGGAACGTCCATAAATTGCGTGAGATATATTTTTGTCGTATAGTAAGGTGTGGTTTAACCAGCTTTGCATCACGTAAGTTAAAAAAATGTATTAGCATGTACCTAAGTTATAACCTAAACGTTATATGGGGATCTAGGCTATATAACAAATTATACAAAATGTTTACAAACATTATAGTTTGTTATATGAACTACGATTCAAGTTTCCAAGCTTTAATTTTGTAGAAAATTTGAAATAATATAAATTGGATACTAAGATTGTTATGTATAGTCGATATATTATAATAACTTTATGTAGCGTATGTAATGTATCTCGTAAAAATGTAATGTAAAAAATTTAAAATGTAGTTAGCATTTTACATCGATTATAACCTAAAAATGAATAACATTGTGACAATTTCTTAAATATGATTTAGAGTAAGGTTATTTCTTACAAACAAACAAAAACCTTACTCCATTATAATATTAGTATAGAAAATGTATACTATTTACAATAAAAAGGTGATGTAAGAATTTATTGACTCCTTTCACTCTCTAAATGAGATTCGACGAAATTTTCCCGGTTCAATTCCGCCGTTTTTTGATCTGGTGTAATTTATGGACGTTTCCTCTTACTTTTTGCACATACTTCTTAACTGTCAATTAAATTGTAAAGTGACATCATTTGACAAACTATAGACAATTTAGGATTGTATCACGTACTTTGACATCACCTCTTATAGTAAATACTGTATATTGTCCTGTTAGGATAATGCTATAATGGGATTTTCATATTAAAAGATTTCGTAGAAATAATCGTGTATTGAACAATGATGTATATTTATTTATATGGTTTTCGATTTTGTGGTTTATTTATAACGAGCGTATGGAATATTTAAATTAAGGAAACGTAATATGAATAAAGCGCTATGTGGAAAATACAAGGAAGTTACCATGCTTAATTAAATCAATAATAATAATTATTAACTATAATAGAGACTAAATGAATGGACAGGCTCAATTATATGTGAACAAAAATATATTCAACATAAATAATATTACTTCTAGCTTCCATTCAGTCATATATCCTCCTGTATATCTCTACGGATGAGAAGCATGGACTTTGAAGGACTTTTACACTATTAGAAACGTTTTACATGTATTCTTACCCTTGAATACACTTCTCCTTACACTATCACTATTAATCCTTACACTATTAAAGCTGTTAACATTATAAAAGAACATTTATAAAAAAACAATCGAACATAATAACCTCCTACTTTTTCGAAGTCGGTTAAAAATAGCACAATTAGGTTATGACCTAATATAATATGTTATAAGCACAACGTTTTATTCTTAAAAATAATTAAAATCTCTGATTATAGCAAAACCTAGGAAAGATAGTCTTTGATGGAATGAAATAATTAATAGTGTATGTAGGTAGCATCAAATATTCTACTGGAATTAAAGGCGTTGGAGTTGTTTAAACGCAGATACTTATCCTGGACAGAACATAACTCAAAGCGCTCACAAAACTATCAAGCTGTAATAAATTAGAGAAGGATAAGGGAGAACGGTTAAATAATAAATCATTTGATCTATTTCCATATTATTAAGTCTTTTTAATGGTCATAATTGGATTGCTTCTTTATGAAACGTAGATTTTAATGCTATTTCAGTTTATTAAAGTGATATTGCCGTATTTTATTTTACATTTTTTTTTATATCATCGAATGCAAACGAACAGGTGGGTCACCTGATGTTAAGCGATCACCACCGTACATAGACACTTGCAACACCAGAGGAGTTGCAAGTGCGTTGCCATCCTGTGTGTGGGGGAGGAGGAGGAAGGAGAGGGGGAAGGGTAGGGGAGGTGGTCCTCCGGCGCTCTCACTGACGGAACGAAACGCAACAATGCAAGCATGTAACAATGCTTGCATTGTTACTTCACGTCGGTTTTCTGTAAGAGGGTGGTACTATCCCGGACGAGCCGACCTATTCGTGTTGAAACCAGTAATCGATGACTCTACCACCTAACATCCTTTCTAATATTCTAATTGAGAATGTGAATTTGTTTATTACGCTTTCTACTAAATCAATAATCAAGAAATTTTGCATAGACGTTGTCTAGGGTACGTATAGAGAATGGACATGAATGACTGTTCCCAGTGTATAGGGAAAATTAATGTTAACGCAAAAAAAGCCGCGAGCAGAAGCTAATATTCAAGTCCAATGAAAACTAAACATGGGTGTTGATCTTATTACTTTGTTGACGATAAGACGGTATTATAATAATTACCTACGTAGAAAGTATTTCATACCGATCATTCAAATCTGACGCAACAATACGATGAGCCAGATACTACGCCCACTATTCTATTCGATTCACGGATTCAGTGCCCTATTTACCTATACTAATTCCGTACAACGGTGCTTGATAAACAATGATTCATTTTACTTGTACTTTTATAACAGTGGAGAAATCTTACATTGGATACCCCCCACCGTCGGGGGACAGTGAGAAGGTTATACCAGACTCCTACTGGCTAAAACTCCACTGGCCGCTCAGCACGTATGTGAGCCAGGGTCGTAGGATTACGATTAGCAAGCTTTTCCGGGTCCCTGGTCACGCGCTCGAGTCCCTGCAGATGTTAGGCTTCCGTCGGGGCGACATGCGGAGTGCTTCGTCATCGCTTGTCCCCCATTATGGCGGTTGCGGGCACCCATGGGGTTTTAGTCCGTGCGAGTCGGACATAACGCACTCTCTCCCCCGGGAGGGTGGCGTATCCAGTAGGATTTCCCCATGTAAGAAAAAAAAAAGGGAAGAGAGATTCTCTTCCCATACCTCTTTTAGGAAGCGGCGGTGAAGACCGTGCTTCAACTTTTCGGGCCTTACACGGCGACGGACATCCCCGCGTCCGTCACTTAAAGGCGTGCTACGGGGCATTGTAAAAGTGTTCATATTGTCGTCTAAGTTCTTAACTGTTCTAATTAACAGAGAAGTATGAACTCATAAGTAAGTGTTATTCAAATATAATTTTGTAATTTCCATAAATCTTCTTCTATATATCTGTATACATTTTTTAGATTTTCGTGAACAAAATTGTTGTAGGTGTCTAGGATTAAGTAATAGAATACATTTCAATAATTTTTACAAATGCCTGTCTGTCTGTTTGTTTGTATGAACACGCATCACTGCTAAAGTACTGCGTTCACAATAAAACCTCACCAATAAAGCATATCCTCATGAGTAACTTAGTCTTTCATTAAATTCGGTTCACTTTATCAAAACTTAATGTAATTTGAATGACGGGTCGAGGTAAGTACGAGAGAAAAATAGTAATCTACGAGTATACTAATATTATAAAGCTTATATCTTTGTTTGGTTGAACGCGCTAATCTCAGGAACTACTTAATCGATTTGAAAAATTCAGTGTTAGATAGCTCATTTATCTAGGAAGGCTATAGGTTGTATATCATTACGCTAAGGCTAACAGGAGCGGAGCAACAATGTAGAAAGTTTAAAAAAAAAATTTTTTTCAATGTTTAAGACGTTATCACGTCAAAATAAATGTAAAAATGTGAAATCCTGACTAATATAATAAATGTGTTTGTTTTTTTATTATGTTATGCTTTCATGCCTTAAATGCTCATCCGATAATCATAAAATTGTACGTTACGTACAATAAAGGACGTAAGAGTACCTTTTAACAAGAAAAGGAGTACCTTTTAACAAGAATAATAAAGAAAGGAATACTGTTTCCTAGGGATAGGTAAAGCTAAAGTGATAGGCTAAATGTAGTAGACTATAAATAACGGAGAAGCTGCAAAAACGCGAGATAAGGATTACTCGCGATTTTACAAACAAGTAAATATACGTGGCTCTATTAGATAAGAGAATTAAGTTAAACAACTAAATAGAAACATTACTGTGATATACATGTTAGATCATGTTCCATGAAGTTTCATGGGAATCTCTAGACGTTCTATTCTAAGTAATATAATTTATAGTAAAGATTAGGGTTTCTCAAAGTGGGGTACGCGAACCCCTATGGGTTCGCCATTCGATGGTAGGGGGTTCGCGATAAGATATTACGTAATTACACATACTTCTTTTGACACTGTCTTTTATCGCAATAAAAATCTTCAACAGACAATTTTTTATTTTCTTTGAGGGGAAGGAGGTTTTAATTAGTTAGTTTAGGGGTTCGCTGTCATCTGGAAACTTTTACAGAGGTTCGTGGAGCTTTAAAGCCAAAAAGATCTGTATCGTGTATAGGCCAGAACTAAAGAAAGTTCGCTTGGATACTCTTCTGCGTAATTCCTTCTTTGTACTATGATACAGACGATGAGCTAAAACCAAAAAGCCATTTACAGAAACACTTTGCTCTAGTAGAAGCTGGAAATGAAAAAAATGAAATAGCAATGACATGAATATTTTTTTAATCCTAACTAATACAGACTGAATATTTAGACAGTGGCAATATTTATGGAGGATTCACTGCACTCGATTCTCTTTCTAAAATATAAAAACACAGGTGCTTAATACTTGACCTAATTATCAAGAAAAATACAAAAATTATACACAATCCTCTACGCGTCTATGATAAAGTATAGTATCAATGACCGTCGGGCGATTTCTCTTTAACTTGGAAGGGACAAAACAAAAGGGTTTATTGTCCGATTTATTATCGAAAGATATTCATTCCGGGTCGCTCATTGTAGTTTTCGACATTGCACCTAGGTTTGTTACGATTGTGTTTATACTTTTGTAAGTCTTAGAACAAACTTTAACTTTTATTTTCTTGGTTGTTTATTAGTATTTGTTTTGATATTATTATTTTATATGGTAAATGTAACCATGAAATACTATATCCTAGAATACTGCGAGCGTTTAACCTTTCACCTGGTATATTATAAATATGAATGTGAGCTTGTTTTTGTTGCGTCACATTTTGTTACATTTGTCACGCCTTAAATACTCAACTATGTTAATCTTAAAGTGTTCTTTATCGACCCTCAGATATCTGCGATGACTAGAAAAGAGGACGAAGTCAGTGAAAACAAATTAGGAAACCAGAAAATTCAAATAAGTGTCCCCACTAATGACCTAATTTAAGCGATTCGTGTATTTAATTCTAATTTTCCATTAATGAAACAATATATAAACACATACTGTCTACTTAAATAATGATTATTTATGATATGTAGACATATCTATTATTATTTATAAACTAGCCTATGCCCGCGACTTCGTCTGGAATAAACTTTGGGATAACGCTAACTCGCAGCGGAAGCTCTCAAGAGGAAAATAAACCCCGATTTTGAAACATTTTCCATTGGTGCTCCACTCCTATTGGTTTTAGCGTGATGATATATAACCTTCCTCGATAAATGAGTTATATAACACTGAAATAATTTTTCAAATCAGACCAGTAGTTCCTGAGATTACTCCCTACAACGTCACAAACTTCCAAATTCACAAATTTTACCTCTTTATAATATTATTAGTATTAGTATAGATAAATAAAGACCACCTTTTAAATGGATATTTCAAGTTGAGGAATTAGCAAAAAAGTCAATATCAGGTAAGCAGGACATAACGGAGAAACATGGCAAATACAAGACAAAAACGTTTGAGGACCTATATATAGCGCAACTGGTCATCATGAATTGTTGCATACATATTGTCAGAAAAGACTATCGCAAGAGATAGGTAATTGTATACTATTAACGCGAGCGAGGCCGTGACCAAAAGCTAGTGGAGTTATAAAAAAGTATTGTTTTGTGGTTATCAAAATAGTATATATCCAAATTATATATTTGTTATCAATGAGGTCAGTTTGGAGATAAAAACTTTTTGATTTTAGCCGCGTGTATAAAAATAATTTAAATTTAATTTAAACTGAGATTAAAAATAATAATAGGGTTTATTGAGGTCACGGTATTTGACTTCAAATCGGAGATAAGTGGTGTGTACTATTCTTTAATTTACTGTTGTAATAATTCGAATAACCGTTTAAGAGTAACCTGTGGCGGTTTCGAAAGCTTAGTTCTGCCACAAAGCAGCAGTGCTTCTTCTTGTTTCTGGTACGAAGGTGGCCTTGAGATATGCAACGTTATATTGAAACCACAATAATATCGATAAAACGTTATCGATACTTACATTTATATGTTGGAATTAAAGATACGATTATATCGATATATGGATATTACATTACATTACAGATTAAATATTTAAATCAAAATATAACATAAAGCCAATATCACGCGCTGTTATCAATATCACACATCCAAGTACTGACCGCGCCCGACGTTTCTTAACTTCGGTAATCCGACGAGAACCGGTGTTTTCAACACTCTACTCGACACAGTGTTGACGCCACCACTTTTCGTCGCAGCAAAAAGTTGCTGATCAGAGTTTCAAAGCCATAAGTAGTTTCACTTCAATAAAAAATATCGATAAACATGTGACATTTCAAAATTATTTATTGTCCCGCCCTGATAATAAAAAATTATATACCTAAACCTTCCTCATGAATCAATTTATCTGCTGGTGAAAACCGCATGAAAGTCCGTTTAGTAGTTTTTAAGTTTATCGCGAACAGACAGACAGACAGACGCGGCGGAGCACTTTGTTATATAATGTAGTGACTTCAGTTGCATTTTAATTATCCAAGAATGTTACACCACCTTAAACAAATTAGCCAACAGACACCTACCTATGATCACCATATCGGTGTCAGCCGAACCAAAGATCTCCCAGTCTCTGAATAGGTTGGAGGGATAAAACTATTCAAACCTTTTTTATAACAAAGTTCCATAAACAATAAGTCCTTTTAAATATATTTTAATGAATATGACTTTTTGTTTTGACTTTTTTTTCTGTGGCTTTTTTTTATAATAGGAGGCAAACGAACAGGCGGTTCACCTGATGTTAAGTGATCACCGCCGTCCATAGACACTGACGACACCAGGGGAGTCGCAAGCTCGTTGCCCACATGTGTTGGGAGGGAGGGGGAGGGGCGTTCACACTGACCGAACGAAACGCAACAACGGAAGCTTGAAGAACAACTTCACGTCGGTTTTCTGTGGGTCGTGTAGTACTCCCCGGGCGAACCGACTCATTCATGCTAAAGCCGATAGTAGCTTCGGCGTGACTCTATATCAAAACTGCTTTTTTTTATTAATAAAAAACTAAGCTGTTATTAATTTTAATTATGATGACTCATTAAAAATACAAATAATATCGACAAATCGCTTATCGATATATTCATAACCACGATATACCATCGATGTTTTATAAAATTTACATCCCTAGGTATCTTAGGTAAAACGCACTGGTATACAAAGCGGTTGAACTTAAGTATTAAAGTGATTATATATTGTGTATTCTAAGGACTTCGACTTGTCTGAATAACTTAACTCCATACCTGTTTGTTACCTTACTATTATTCAGCGCAATATAAGCCATATTGGATTAACTAGCAATTTAGATGACTAGAGAATTGCCTTCTGTAATTTTAGTCCAGTCACGTAAGAATTATTGACGTATATTAATAGTATAAGGATGATTAGTCGTTGCTTATCGCTGTGTGTCGGTCCTTGCACTTATCCTGTGACGTCACACTATTGTATACGTTATCTTATCACACAGCGCTCAATGTATTGCATGTTCTGAGAATTAAACCGAGATTGCGTATTATTAAACAAACCTGTATCCTTGTCTTTGCTCTAAAGTGCTTTTATCATATTATGAGTACTGTGTATTTAATTATGAATAAATATGGACCATCTTCTTAATTTTGTTGCTTTTTTTCGCACTGACTATGCTATTGACCTAGCAAGTTCTTAACATCTTCACCGGACTATTTTTTTGTTATTATTATAAACTCTATACGTACATACACTTTTTCCGATATTTCTATACAACATTTTCATTACTGTTTAGTAAGTACGGAAAACTACCCGGAAGGTGGTAGAGCCACGCTGTAGCTATTACTAGTTTCATCATAATTGGTCGACTCGCCCGGGGTAGTACCACCCTCTCACAGAACACCGACGTGAAGTAACAGTGCTTGCATTGTTGCGTTTCGTTCGGTCAGCGAGAGCGCCGGAGGCCCACCTCCTTTCCCCCTTCCCTTCCCCTTTCTCCTTTCCCTACCCCTCCCCCATAGACAGGCTGGCAACGCACTTGCAACTCCCCTGGTGTTACTAGTGTCTATGGACGGTGGTGATCATTTAACATCAGGTGACCCACCTGTACGTTTGCCGCCTTCTGACATAAAAAAAACCATAATAATATATACCCTAGTGTATAAATACTCTAAAAAGCCTCGATCTGCAAATAAAAGTCGCGTTCAATTCGGTTTATCGCTCGAACAGAAAACAAACATTCGTCCAATTTATAATGTATAGACTGTTATATCGATTCATCTATTTTATTTTAATAAATTGATAATAGAGATGTTTTTTCAAGTTTGATGACATAATTATATTATCTCGTCTAAATTCAATTAACCTTCTTATCGCATTATTATCAACATTTTTACGATTTCTGAAAACTTAGTTAATATATTATTTACTAGCTGACCCGTGCGACTTCGTCTGCACCAAATCGGTTATTCCCGTTTTCGATTGTACTTTTAAACGTGAAAAATCTAAATAAATCTCAAAACCCGATTGCAGCGATACCTACTGTTTCAAATTGTGAATCCCAACTACAATCCCAATACCCAGTTGGTATGTGAGAAATATTTTAAAATAAGCTTAGAACCCGTTCGCAGCATCACCTACCGGGTCCAATTAAGACAAAAAAATAACCTACGTATATTGCCGATAAATGTCTTCCCAGTACGTTGTCCCAGTACCTTCTGTCCCAATAAGCCTACAACCCGTTCGTAACATCATCTACCGGGTTCAATTAAAATAAAAACTAACCTACGTATATTGGCGGTAATGTAAAAAAGCTTGGAAGGTTCATGGACCTCCAGTTGGAACGTAGTTCCTTTCCCTTTTTTGTAGGCGTTTACTATACAGTCAGTATAGTTTACATTATAAAATATCAAGTTGATAGACTTAAATTGTAATTTAAACGATAAAATATATTCATAAAATAAATAATGATAAATTAAGCACTGAATGATATCATAACTATATTCAGATAAGCCAATCGGCCGTTGCTCCTTTATCTGTCTAGAAAATTTCTCGTGACACGATTTTCATAAGCTTTTAGGTTATATCGACTCGACATGCGACGTTTCTAGAACATTGAAAGTTAAGGAATTATCTGATTGTTTCTAAGTATGATTGATAAGGATACATTAATTAGGCTTACTTATAACTCCATACGAAAGTGTCCAGTGAATGTACACGACTGGATTAATAATAAACCTGTTTTTTTTTTTAATTTGAAATTAACTAAATCCAATTTTAATGGTTCATATAACATGTTTAATTTACAAAATTTGAAGATTTTGGAAAGTAAGGTAAAATTAGGAGTAAGGTTAGGAACGGATAAAATTGCATTTAACTCATTTTTAAGTGTGACCACTCATATATGCCTTGTGTTTCGGGCTGCTGCATTACAGCAACGACTACCGATTGCTTATACATATCTAGGTGGTGGTCACTGTTACTTCTGGATTACAGTGTACGTACCGTGAGGTAACAGCATCGTCGGTTTGTCGTACTAATATAGGAAACACTTCACTCTTGTACCAACGGACAAACAAAATTAATCTTTATAGTAACACTTACTTTTAATCCACAACTAGTTAAAGGTTACACTATAACTAGCTGATACTTCGTATGCGTTGTTTATCGTCATAAGAACATATTTTATCTACAGAGAAAAAACAAGCACCACACCGCTTGCACTACGGTAAGAAAACACCTCGCTGAATGCCTAATGTCGTTGCGCCACAAAACTTTAATAACTTTATAGTACATGAAGCTATCGTGATTTTTAGATAAGGGCTAAGTGTCTAAGAAGAATAACAAGAAAAACATGTGTGTAGTTAGAAGTGAAACTTTCAAAAAGAAAGCGAGAAGAGCGTGTACAATACTACTACTAGCGAGACACTGCTGCCACTTTACCCGACACAGTGTTCACCCCAGCTAATACTGGCATGAATGGCATTTCAGCATGAATGGGTTGGCTCGCCTGGCGTACTACCACCCTCTTACAGAAAACCGCCGTGAAGTAATAATGCTTGCATTGTTGCGTTTCGTTCGGTCTACCTCCCCCCCTCTTCCATTCTCCCTCCCCTTCCTCCCTTCTCCCAAACACAGGCTGGCAACACACTTGCGACTCCTTCGGTGTTGCTGGACGGTGGTGATCACATAACATTAGGTGACCCACCTGTTCGTTTGCCTCCTATGATATATAATTTAAAAAAATGTGAGAAAATATAGAAATGTGGATTTCTCAGAGTCTGAAGTAACCAATACATTGTGGGCGTGTGTGGGGATTATGTACATATCATCCTTCTACAAGGGGTATAGAATAACTTAGCTATAGCTCTAGCTTCAGTTTATATGTAAACTTTTATCAATTTACAAATTTATGTTTTGATATTGAATATTTAAAAAAAAAATGTTTTTATTTTCTAGGGGGCAAACGAATAGGCGAGTCTGATGGTAAGCGATCAACGCCGTCCTTAGACACTAGCAACATCAGGGAAGCCGCAAGTGCATTGCCGGCCTGTGTTTGGGGGATGGGGAGGGGGGAGGAGAAAAAGGTGGAAGAGGAAGGGGACGGGAGGTGGGCCTCCGGTGCTTTTACTGACCGAACGAAACGCAACAATGCAAGCACTGTTACTTCACGTATTACGTGATTCACGTGGTGCACCCTGCTGAATAACGAACGTGGCAATGGCGAAAGCGGGGTGGTAGGATTCTACAGCCTGACTGGGTCGCAACCACCATGTATATAGCGAAAAAGCCCGTCATAGTGATTCGCTTCTGCGGGTCGCGTTTCGGAATCAGCCTGTACATATCCAGTTTTTCGCAGGCCGGCATGACAGCGGCGACCGGCGATGGACAGTGTGTCACTCGGTGGTCGCCATTGTTTTTGGATTGTACTGTGCTTACCATCAGGCACAGTGCAGTCATTTTGCCGTGACACAATAAAAAAAAACTCATTACATGTTTAATTGCCTAAATTTAGTTATTGAGTTTAACCTTACGAAATCTGCCTGCAACATGATTAATCGCAATCAATAATGATGTTCATCGGAAGCACGGATCATTAGGCGCCACTAATCGCCGAGCGCGGGTGTAGCGATGAAACATGTCCTGTGACGTCACTCCATTGTTTATAACCTTTCATATGACGGGATTAAGTATTCGTTGAATGATACGATAATTTTGTTATGTAGCTTCTATGTCGTATCGATTTTTTTGTTTTAGCGCTGATGTAGAGCCGACATTATTGGTTTAATCTGTTGATAAAATGGTTTACTTTGTAGTATACAAACGTAACGGAAATATTTAAAGTATAGGAAATAAATTGGCATTTTTTTCTTTTCTCTCTTATTATTTACTAGCTTCTGCTCGCGGCTTCAACCGCGGAATAATGGCTTTGAGCTAACTATAAGTAATTAATTAAATAAAATAAAATTACAAATATTACAAACACAAAAATACAAAAATTACAATTTTGAAACATTCTTCATTGGTGCTCCGCTCCTATTGGTCTTATCGTAATAATATATAGCCTATCCTAGCCTTCATTGATAAAGCTATCTAACACTGAAAGAATTTTTCAAATCGGAGCGGAACCTTACATATTTCCTTAGAAACTATCATCCCCTATTTCCTATTGCTATTTTACACCCATACACACGAAAATCTAAAAAGTACAGACATGTGAGATTTACATTCTAATTACATTTTTAGATATATATTTGTTGATAAATTACGTTTGCCTAAAATGTGTGATTTATAGTAATCGGAAATTTAAAATCTGTCGCGAGTAGGTACCTGTTGATATGTTCCGGTGGCTGCACTTGAAAGTCAATTCCTTATTTTAGGTTTAACGTGTGTACCATATTAGACCATATCGTTATTTGTCATCAGTTGAGATTTTGGTCTAATACTAAAATTATTTAAAAAAAAACACGGGAAAAAAACTAGATGTGACCGCAAATTTTACGGTAAAAATTATCTTTTAATATATAGTGCCACTTTGTCTGCAACTTTTGAACTAGTATAGCTTGGGGACATGAAAAATCGCTTGTTCTCTTGACTAATATAGCAGAGTCACGTAGACCATACCGTGGAATAGCAACTGACCTTAAGATGGGTGCAAAACGTAGTGTCTAGACATTAACAAATGAAACACGATATTTAGACTTCTTAACAAACTGTACTAATCTGAACAGACTCTTAAAACTTTGAATTAAGGTATATATTTTTTCGTGAACAGATTCTGTTAAAATAAAGCGTCATTTTAGTGCCTTTTAAAAGTCCCGTGAAAATTTTGCAGATTAGACAGTTAAGCAGACGGGCAAAGTTTTTAAAAATAGCGTCTTTGTATTATGTCACACTTCTACTTACGTATATGCAGTTTTTAATAAATACTTCTTGAATAGATACGATAGATAGTTTTTTACCGATGTATCTCATAAATTGTATTTAAAAGTGACCAAGGCACAATTACAGATACGGACCGTAATTTCAATACTTAGTTTGTAACTAAAAACTTGAGGTATATTCTTAACACGTAGACACAGAACCATGGATATTTTTATATATCAATGTAGAGAACCGTAATTAATACTCACAGGGATGAAAGGAAGAAATATTTTTTACCCTTGAAACAAAATGATACAGGACTAAATAAATAAAATATATATAAATACTAAAAAAATATGATCCCATTTCATGATGGACCCAAAACAACACACGGACGTTCAGTCACCGAACTGCTACTATATATTGAAAAAGAAAAAAAAACTTAAACTAAGAACCAACAAAACCAATTATACAGTTGACAACCGCACACGCGACCTCTAAGGATTAATAATAATACAGCTTATACCACAAAGTCTGCCAATTTTCAGTCAGAAAATAAAATTGATACTATTAAGAACAGAAATAGATCTGTGTTACCGCCCACCTCCGGTGCCGCTGCATCACATTCAAGAAATAACACTACAACACGACCGGAACATTGATATTGGCGTCACCATATTATAAATATACATTGATACTAGCGCTATCATATTAGAGATACACATAGATACTAGCGCCACCATATTAAGAGACACATTGAAACTAACGCCACCATAATAAAGATACATAAATAAGAATAATTATTATTATATAATTTTAATAGGACTTAAATAAGAATGGATATCATTATATAGAATTGAATCATTAGTTTGATCATTATTAATAATAGTATATTCTTTGACTTCATAGTTCGGCTATGAAAGGCAAGATGTCACTGATCTACATGTTGAAACGGATTACTAACCATATTAGAGATACATAAATAAGAATAATTATATAAAATTGTTGTATAGCTTAAATAACACTAATTTGTTCATACTTTATTATTTTTGTGTTACTTAAATTATTTTGCGGAATTATGTATAAATAGTAATCGCTTTGACTTATATAGATGGACCTTTAAAAGGCAAGATGTTGGTGATATCTACGCATTCTCATTACATACAAAGTACTGTAAGGCGAAGCTCTGGCCAAATAAATAGTGACTGTATCTACGGAGTATTTATTGCCATTCCTGACTGCATCGACTCTATACGTGAGTAGTGTAATACAGTATTCGCGTCTACTTCTCTCAGAAATGGTTTGCGATAATTATATAAGTTTTGGGGTATCACCGCGTCACTCGTCACCGTATGAAGTGGCCAGCCCATCTCCATTTAAGTCTTACGACTTTGATTGTTGCATCTGTAGGTTTTGTTGTTGTACCCCAAAGAAAGCAAAAGAAGGAGAGGTAGACCGCAGAAAAGGTGGGATGACGACATCAGACAAGTGGCAGGAGTCGTGTGGAACAGAGTGGCTCAAGAAAGAAATGAATGGCAAAGGTTGGAGGAGGCATTTGCTGAATGGCAAACTGATCTAGGGACGATAACTAAGGAACAGATATGAGTTTAAATAGTTTATTTAGCGTAAGATCATCATCATCATTAGTTATTATAAAGCATAGATAATAATTAGATAAAAGATAAAAGAAAATAGATAAAGCAGTACATAAGAGTAAAAATACTACGTAGTTAGCTAGTAGCCCGGTGAAGCTGTTAAGACCTTGCTGGGTCAATAGCGTAGTCAGTTCGAGAAAAAAAAAACTACGTAGTTATGCGGTCGCCAGGACAGGTGATAACAACGCGCTCTCACGAAAATGCTGTGTAAGCAGCATAATTCTCAGTAGCGTTCGTGTAACTCGTGGAAACAATTAGTTAACATGTTTAATTAAGTAGAATAAGGATTCATCCGTTCTAGGCATCTGCTTCTGATCAGAACAATCATTTAAGTAGTATTAATCAAATCAACTTTTGTAATTAATTAAAAAATATAATTTATTATTTTAAATAAAAGTCGCTCCCGTAAACTTGACTACGTACATTTCTGATCAATCTTCTCGGCCGCTTTGAATTTACTACGCGTAATATAGTCGAGAGTTAATACAAGGTGAAAATACAGGAAATATAGGAATCTAAAATTAGCATTTATTTATCCTTAACTTGTCTAGAAGTTATACATATAATATATAACGAATTTATACCTACATTTGTATTCTACCCAACAATATTCAAAGCGATCAAAAAGATTAGCGCGGACTGTATAATATTGGAAATGTAATTTAGCATATTATCATAAATAGTTATATCTATAAATAATTAACTATTTTCAATACGTGTCGCACAGACTCTGATATCATATTTTAATTTTATACGCAACTGAACGATCCGGGTGAAGCGGTATTGATGTTATAACGTTTTCATTCAAAATTAATGTTATATACGTCTATAATTATGTATTGATTATTTGGAATAATAATTATACTTACGGGCCAAAAGTTTGTATCTGTTTAGTATTTGTACTGGTCGTATATCCATTACAAAGGTAATAAATACTGTATACTAACTGCATAAGTCTTTATATTGTTATTTTTATAAACGATTTTTTTTAATGAAACCAACAAATTTGAAACTATGAACTCCCATACGAATAGGAGTGCTTTGAAATTCTGATCGGCAATATTTTTGTGTGACGAAGCTTGATGAGGGTAAGCACTATGTCGGTTAGTGTTGAAAATACTGCACCGGTTCAAGCTCGATCACCGAAGTTACACAACGTCGTGCGCGGTTAGTACTTGGATGGGTCATCGCTTGGGAATACCGCGTGACGTTGACTTGTTGCATTTTCTTAATTAAAATCTTTCCCTGTAATACAAAAAATCCACTTTTATCCTGTGTTTTTAAGAAGCGATGCACTCTGTTTTTTTAAATTATAGTTGTGCCTGTTATTCGGCACGTTTTAATTATTATTTGTGGTGAAATATATTTGAGTTATAGCAAATAGCATATTATACAAATATTATCTGTGTGCAAATAATTAAGGCTACTAATTTTGATAACATACGTGAATATTGATCACTAAGTTTGGGCTTTCTCATGATACTTTAATTCCACATCAGTAAATTATGTTACTGATAAAATTATTATTAATCTATGTTGAATTTCAATGATAGTATACCATTATTATCGATACGATTGTTCTTATTCGAGCATCACAACATGTTTTGGTAACCATAGTATTGTCTCTTAAATAAAATAAGCTACGAATTTTTTTCAATTCACATTTTTACTCGCGCTTTTTCTAGAGCATTAATGATTTATTGATGACCATAAATGTGAATTTTGTGTAAGAGTATCAAATATTTATTTATGTTTGTGTATCAAATGTATACAAGCGGAATTAAATCGCGGCATAAGAACCAGATGAACGTATCTACAAAAAATCCAAAAATTGGTTTTTTTCATTCGATATTTCACGAATTCCGAAAGAACCAAATAACATAAGAATCACTTTTAATAGAGTCAGAAAAACGTATTATGAGTACCGCTAAATTAGTTTTTTTTTTCCTCGTACTGACTACGCTATTCACCAAGCAAGGTCTTAACAGCTTCACCGGACTACTAAGGCGAGCGCTTAAGGCACTCAGCCGATTTTATTTTGACAACTAGCTCAAGGGTGCGCGGCACACCTCGGCTTTGGCTGTTGCCTGATACATGCAATTCGCGACCTATTTAATCTAAGCGAATTATTCATACATATATGAGTTGTTGAAACATATATGTGTACCAAACATACATAACTCAAAAACTCTTATATATATTTCGTATCGGATAATATTCTAAACTATTTCAGTTTCATAAGGTTATTACCGCTAAATTAGTTTTAATTATCTTATTACCAGTTAGAGTTACGGGAACGTATTTGCAAATACAATAATTATTTTTCCTACAATATTGTTTGTTTTACAATATCCTACGTCCCCGTGAACGGAATGAATGAACGTAAAAGCTTATAGGTTATTACACAAAATAAAACTTAATGTCATAAATGACATTGGACATTTGGAAGTGGTAGAGCCACGCTGAAACTACTACTGGTTTCAGCATGAATGGGTCGGCTCGCCCGGGGTAGTACCACCCTCTGACAGAAAACCGTCGTGAAGTAACAGTACTTGCATTGTTGCGTATTGTTCGGTGAGTGAGAGCGCCGGAGGCCTCTTCCCCCCTCCCCTTTCTCCCACTCCTCCCTTCCCCCAAACACAGGCTGGCAACGCACTTGCAACTCCCCTGGTGTTGCTAGTGTCTATGGCCGGCGGTGATCACTTACCATCAGGTGACCCGCCAGTTCATTTGCCTCCTATAAAAAAAATATCTATTATTTAATTTTAAGTAGCATAAAAACTAAAGTTAAAAAAATGATGAAGGGTCACATTATCGTATGTCAATCGAATTTTAAATATATATGTATTGTGTCTATATAGGCATATATAATTAAATAATCTTTACCTTTTTTCAAAGCTCTAAAAGTATGTTAATATATTAGTATATTTTTCTTTCGTCAATTATATATTAAGTCTATTAAAAAGTTGGTAAAGTTTTGAAGAGGCGAATTTTCAAAGTATTTTTGCTCTCCTGTAAAATTAAGAAAATGTAGAAATGGCCATATATAAAACCGTATTCTCATATTATATATTATTATTATTATTGAGCCAAGAGACTCGGATGGGAAGTATTTCAACCAATTATAATCACGATACAAATAAATTATTCTCTGCAGCAACCTTCGATCAACAATAACTAGATATTGGGTCGGCGCGAAAAATACGTTTCGGTAAATAACAGCTCACTTGAAATGTGATCTTTTATTTTGTTTAGTACGTTTGAAACACAGCCAATGTAAGCCCATTTCACATGCCGCAGTGTATTCAAAAGATGCAAAAATAATACCCGAAAAAGAAATGTAATGGCCGGAGTATCTCACTTTCACTAAATACTTGTTGAATAAGTTATATTTTAAGTTTTAAACTAACAAATAATATCAAATTTGAACAAAATTACCGATTTTATACTCGTGGTAGAAATGTTTGGCCAAGGCTCTTCAACCACGCACAAACACGCACAATAACGGGGAAAAAGTACTTTATTAATGCGTGTTAAGGTTGAATTCACACTAAATGTTGTTTATGTTGTCTTTACATTTGTGAGGGGAGTAATTTATTGCTTTGCTCGTTTTATCGTAAGTATTAGATAATATTTTGAACATTTGTGACTTTATTACTAGGTGTTATGGCTGTAATTAGGTTGTACTTAAAACTGTTTTAAAACTTTTTGTCTCCCTTTCTTAGTAAACATATAGCTACATTTAAGTACATATTTACGCGGACAGCTATTAGCTTCGATTTTGTACGTGACCTTTATCTAGTTATTGTTGATCGAAGGCAGCAACCTTATCTAAAAATAAAATAATATGTAGTACCAAATTCTAAGTAACTAAACAAGTCGAAATATACCTCCAAGCCGTTTGTGCCCCAGATTTATTTATTATAGCTTAGAATTGTTTCTAAGACATTTATCTAAAGGTATAATATTCTTCTCGTATTTGTTGTGTATACAAATCATACAACAGAATCACCACTGGGAGAATCTTGTCTATAATCTGTGTAGAGTAAATAGACTAGATTCTTTAATGTAAACTAGTGGGCGCCCCGAGGTCGACATACGACCATAGTTCATTAATTTTTTAAAGTTTGAATTTTATTAGGGTTGTTTTGTCAAAGGATATTATGTTATAATATCATTGTAGAATGTAGAATGAAAAAGAGTAATTGAAACGTAAGATTAAAATAATACATACAGTCGAGCGTAGCAACGTCCTTCACAACCTTTTTTGAAGTACTTTATTGACAGATGTCAAAATGTCTACTTTATTTACATGTGTGTATATGTTGTGTAAAATTGAAGCAGTAGTGTGAGTAATGCATATTTTAATTAATTTAATGTACTTCTAATGCATTTTATATAAAATAAATAGCTTTCTGCACTTCACCTCCATATTTAACTATGCCAAATTTCACGTTCATCCGTTCGCCCAATTCCGTTAAAAAGGGGTACAAAGTTTAGGCTTCACGTATTAATATATATGATGATAATAATGTAATGTATTGTATTGTATTGTATAGTAAGGTATTGTATTATTTAAAAATGTATAAGTGCCCGCGGCTTTGCCTATATTTTCTTCGCATTTCAGTAGTTATTATCAAGTGGTAGTTTTATATTTACTAGTATTTTCTGATTTTCAAAAGTTTCTTTACAATTATCAATTTATTTATCTTTACATATAAATTTCTTCTATACGTGTGTATGTCACTGAACTCCTCATAAACGGCTGAACCGATTTTGATGAAATTTTGTGTACGTATTCGAGTGTATCCGAGAATGGTTTAGATTCACAATTGGACCCGGTAAGTGGCGCTGCGGTTAAATATTAGACTTTTTTTTATTTTCAAGGCAGAAGAACGTCCGCCGGGATTGCTAGTATATACACATATATTATACCTACAAAATATGTATAAAATTATACTTAAATAAAAATTTCATAAAAAATAGTTTATATATTTATTTAAAAACCGCAAAACTGAATTCAATGATCAATAATTTACATGAACTCTGCTAAATGTGAACACAACATGTACAAAATAAGGGAAAGTATTTCATAGCATAGAAATAAATAAAAAAATTAAACATTTAAACGATTTTTTTTTTCAAGTTGAAACCAAAGAAATACCAAAGAATATACCGAATTAGAAACGTAAACTATTATAAAAGAAAGCATGCGATACAAAGTGCAATGTTGGTTAAATTCTTCCTAATGGTAAATTAAGTTTACCGAATAATTATAAAAATACCGAAACGGCTGCCTATACGTAGGACACTGAATGTTATTTCTTGAAGAAAATCTGGAATAAATGAATAATTATTGAAGTATATTGAATCATTGTTACTAGTCCTTACTAATATTATAAATATTAATGCCAGCTTGTTTGTTTGTTACGCTTTCATGCCCTAGCTACTTAACCGATCAAAAGAAAGACGAACACCCTTCAGAAAAAAGTACTGATATTTGAATAGATCAAATCTAAACAAACTTGAGCGTAGCCGTGAGTAAACATTAGTTACGTATATTTATCATCATCTTTTGAAGTAAAATTTCTTTAGGCGCGACTGGGAGGTACCTGGAACACTGCAACGGAAGTCCGTTACGGCAATATGGCGTCAGACTTCTGTACCATCCGGTTTGTTACACCATCATACCACACGGTAACAGCCAAGTTGCGACATAATATTCACCGTTTACTTGTAACCATTGCGACACATCGGCCACCTGCACATCACGCGACATGAGGCGACAAGTACGGGGAATTGAACCCTCGTCACCACCCGGGGATCGTGAGGCTCACCTTATACATTATATCGGAGTTAAAGACACTCTCGGTTCAGACTTCGAACGGTAGTGACTTCTTCTAGGTTTAGTACGTAGCTATTAGTTCATACCTCGAACAATAGTTACCTTTTAATGTTAAAGTTAATATAAGTAAAAGTGTATTCTTTGATATTAAATATTTATTATTAAAAGTGCATTTTTTTCAATCTCGCGGACGCGCCCCACATAATTGGCGCAGTCGGTAGGATCTCGTACAAATAGAACGCGGGATTACGAATCTACGCGGGAGCGTCGTCCGTGAGCGATCTGAAAATCGATCCGGCAGATACCAGAATGTACATGTAAGTACTTAGTTTCTATCTGGATTTGCAATTTTTCCTTTTCCTATAAGTGTTAATTTTATTCACCAAGATTTTCCATCCAAGGCAATCTCGGTCCCCTAGGTTAGATACAAGTAGGTTTAATCGTACAAATTTTTTAGACTCATTCAGAGAGTTAGAAAATAATTATAGTGTTTTAATTAATAGTGAAATAAAAATGGTAGAAGTTATGATAGATCAAATATATAAAGCTCTTCGATTATTACCCGAATTTCACGGGAACTCGAAGGTGCTTACTAGACTTATTACATTATAGGAATGAAGAGGTCTATAATTTGAGTAACTTATGTTATCATGAGTAATTCAGAAACTCCCCATTTTATAATGAAAATGATAGAGGTGAAATTAATTTTAAAGTAAGGTAAGATTTATATATCGTAAATAATATATCCTTGATGAAGAGTTGTAGTAATTTTACAAAATTATTAAATTAGGTTTTAGTCTATACGGTGCCGATTGCCTTTTCATTACTTAACAATTCCTATAGACAATCCATACTTCCTACTAAAAAAAAAAAAACCAAATCTTTACACCTACCTCACCTCAAATTGCAATTTCTTGAAAAGATTCTGAGTACATAGAGACAGAATGTCCGAAGGTAATACCACGGGTTGCTACAAACGGAAACCCCACTAAAACATTGGAAGAAATTGTAACTGTATTCGTCAGTAGAATTACCCAGCAAGAAGTTAATATTTTCCGCAAGTTGAACTTCGTTATGCTGACAAAACGTTCTGTGTACAGGAAGAAACATTACAGGATTTTTCGAGCCAGTTTATTTGAACCCATATCCCAGACACACCCATGTAGGGTACTCTCAAACAAGTGTTATCTGAAGCCAGCCAACTTTACCTTTGCCAATACAGACGGCCGTATTAAAAGGTCACCCTTTGAAAATTATGAAAATTCCAATGAATAATAAATCGACACGCAATGAAGACTCACCAATTATCCTTAACACAGTTGACCTCGGTAACCTATATTCGATTAATAGGAAGATATCTATACAAACTCCAGTAAAGCTAGACAATATCTCAGAACAAAGCTTGTATCATACTACGATTCCAGTCTACATAATTATACTATGTGCGGCTATACTCGCTATTGCCCTCGGATACCGACAACT
>MU163739.1:84631-115846 GCA_015888305.1 Antheraea pernyi | reverse complement strand
TGTTATACCATCATACCACACGGTAACAGCCAAGTTGCGACATAATATTCACCGTTTACTTGTAACCATTGCGACACATCGGCCACCTGCACATCACGCGACATGAGGCGATAAGTACGGGGAATTGGACTCTCGTCACCACCCTGGGATCGTGAGGCTCACCTCATGCATTGAATCAGAGTTGAAGCCACTATTCGTTCAGACTTCGAGCGGTAGTCACATCTCTTAGGTTAGGTTCTAGATTAGGTTAGACACTCTCGGTTCAGACTTCGAACGGTAGTGATTTCTTCTAGGTTTAGTACGTAGCTATTAGTTCATACCTCGAACAATAGTTACCTTTTAATGTTAAAGTTAATATAAGTAAAAGTGTATTCTTTGATATTAAATATTTATTATTAAAAGTGCATTTTTTTCAATCTCGCGGACGCGCCCCACATAATTGGCGCAGTCGGTAGGATCTCGTACAAATAGAACGCGGGATTACGAATCTACGCGGGAGCGTCGTCCGTGAGCGATCTGAAAATCGATCCGGCAGATACCAGAATGTACATGTAAGTACTTAGTTTCTATCTGGATTTGCAATTTTTCCTTTTCCTATAAGTGTTAATTTTATTCACCAAGATTTTCCATCCAAGGCAATCTCGGTCCCCTAGGAAGTTCTCTGTTACAAATTCCTATTTTCAAATAAATATTGATTCAATTTTATTTATAATACATATGACATATAACGATCACTACATTACACTGATTACTACTACATTATACTGGTTTTTGTCAATAAATAGTTTATAAACAAACTAATCAAAAATTTTTGAAAAAATAAAAAATAAAATTGACAATTGTATAATAAAAAAAATCATACAATAGAATTAATTATATATAATTGGGCGCGCGACCGTGCTGCCATCTGGTTTCAATGTAAGTAAGTAACAAATTAAATCAAAGCTTCATTATCTGTAGTGCCATGTATCAGCTAATTCGAAACTTAAATAATACAGGAAATATTATTAGCAACTCTCTGTTATAAAGTAAATAAAATATAGTACGACTATGTTACTATGGTAAGTAACAAATTAAACTCATTCAATTTAATAGAAGTTTTGGTTGTATTTTATTATTATCAAAGTTTTAATTCAGCGTGTGACGGTTACACACACTCATTTTTTTAATAAATTTCGGTCGAGCGGTTTTTGAGTTAAATACAACTTATTTTAGTGCCATATTCAATGTGTTTTTTACAAGGGATATTTATCACAAAATTGAATAAAAACCTTACACAGTTAAAACTACAATGTTCACAATAAATTTAGCGAAATGATGTAATATGTTATACCAACCATCTATTAATGAATTATTTCAAGTGTAATTTCTTTTTTCTTCACCTAATATTTACAACATATAATGTACTTTTATTGTAATCAAATTACATAGAATAAATTTTTGTTGAAGCGATGATTACTATGATAAGCATGTTCGTACACCACGTCGATGGACGTAGGTTCGAATCCTTGCAAATGAGCCGGGGCTTTCGGTGAGGAAAACATCGTGCCAGGGCTCTTTCTAAGCCCACCTGGCTAACTCAAGTGGAGAATCTGTTACTAAGCACTTTTTGGTATGTTCCGCCAGCCGCATTTGTCCTTAAGCTTTAGCATGTTTACCATTATGAACAATCGCGGTATGTCACTTAACATCATGTCAGATTGTCCTCAATACCTAAAATTATGAAGTACTAGCGGGCCCGGAGGACGTTGTCCCGCCCTGATAATAAAAAAAAACTAGAATCAGACCGCAGCACCACTACCGGGTTCAATTGTGTATCTAAGCTGTTCTCGAATCCAATGGAACACACAATTTTTTTTTTTTCCAAAATCGGTCCAACCGTTCAGGACGAGTTCGGTCACATAGACACGGACATAAGAATTCTATAAATATCTATAAAAGAGGAATATGCCACTACGCATTGTTTTGTTATATCAAAGGGATTAGGCAGCGTTATCGATGGAAAACTCCCAGGCGGCTTGACTTTTTCCGACATTTCCAACAATTATCGTTATATTTCAACCAATTTACATAAAACTGGGACAATTGTATACCTAAACTTTCCTCCAGAATTACTTCATCTACTCTTGAAACCGCATGAAAATCGGTTTGGTAGTTTTTGGGCTTATCGCGATCAGACAGACAGCTAGACGTGGCAGAGAACTTTGTTTTAGAATATGGAGTGATAGTAAAACGATAATGAATTATTTCAGTTAAAGATAATTGTATTATTATACGTTATCTGCTGTATATTCCGAAAATAAACGGAATTTATAAACATAAAAAATGAAATCACATATGCTTAAATATCTTATTGGAGTAGTATCAACGTATTAAAAATATAGGAGATAACAAAGGAATTTTTAGAACTCATTTAAAATCATACGTACGCAGGTTAAATATGTAAATCTGTGTTACCTATACTGGAATAGCGAGTTATATCAACAAATTTCACATCAGCATAATCTCACCGCGCACGTGCTAACAAAACGTTTCGGATTATTGTACTTTTAACCTTGTTAATCGCATATTCGCTGCCTTGTTAATAAGATCGCGACACTCGCGCCCGAACGTCCAATGTTAACGCCAGTCACATTTAAGCGCCAGCGCATACACGTACGCGCTCATCCGCGACTCTCTAACAAATATGAATGTTTTTTTTTTGAACATGTGATTTCTTAGTGTTATTATTATATTTATTGTGTGTTGTGATTTATTTTACTGTTTATTCTCATATATAATTTATTTATCATCAAAATGAGGGGAACACTGTAAGTTGAAATGTTGTTTATTTTATATTTCTAATATTTTATTTTGAAGTGTGAATCGTATTTTATTTTATTATACTAAATATGTGATACGTCTAATTTATGAAGTTAAAAATACCTTTAATATTATGTTTACTAATTGTGGCACAAAATTATATCTCTTTGGTGGTATAATGTCAATAAAAAAATTTCGACAAAACTTTTTTTTCGTATTCTGCATACATTCTTTCTTAGCAAAATAAATGTAAATAACGATAATAAATTGTATGTTTTAAACTAGTACCTGATAGTATATTTATAATATATTAAAACTATAGATTTTTTTTTATATGAAATATTGGACGAATTCATAACGATATAAAATCTGCATTAATATTAATAAATTCTTTTTGAACGAATCATAAATTCACGTCTATGATATCTCTAAAACATTATATAGAATTTTACCTTTAAATACACACATTAAATGATCGCAAAATATTTGAACTGCACTTAAAGAGAACACGGTTTTGTCTGATAATATTATAGTTCGTTAAGCAAGTCGATGAGGAAATAACCTATTTATATATTGAAAATTGGTATTTTAAGCTATAGTGTAATATAGGCTTACATTGTATATTGAAAATTTTTTAAAAGTATATTTCAGCCATGAAAGCTCCCGATATCTTTTATATCAAATCTTTCAAATCATTACATAGTATAAAACAGAGTCCCTTACCGCGTCTGTCTGTCTGTCTGTTCGCGATAAACTCAAAAACTACTGAACGTATTTTCATGCGGTTTGTCTCCAGTAGATAAAATAATTAATAAGGAACGTTTTGGTATATAATTTGTCAAGGTTTTTTTTAAATGGCAAACGAACTTGTGGGTCACCTGATGTTAAGTGATCACCACCGTCCATAGACACTAATAACACCGGGGAAGTCCAAAGAGGAGAGGCGAAGGGAGGTGGGCATCTGGTGCTCTCACTGACCGAACGAAACGCAACAACGCAGGCACTGCTACTTCACGTCGGTTTTCTATGAGAGGGTGGTACTACCCCGGACGAGCCGACCCATTCATACTGAAACCAATAATAGCTTTAGCGTGGCTCTACCACTCTTAAACTTTTATAATCAGGGCGGGACAACGTCTCCCGGGTTCTGCTAGTATAGTATAAAGAAGTTAGGAATAGATAATAGTACATTATGGTACAAGTGTGTAATGTTGGTGAATACCGCTGAGGCGCCATTGATACCCGAGCCGTTAGGTGAGGGTCTTAAGAGAGCCGAGGATGGTAATCACCAATACACACGTGTATCATACGACGTTTTTCAACAGACTTGTGAAGAAAACAATAATAAAAAATCATTTTATTTAATACATAAAAAGTTTATTAGAGAAACAATTAGTAAATGTGCAGTTAGTAAAATTATAATTAACTGTTTTTGATGGCATGGCGGTTTTATCAGATAGATTATTTATTGAAATACTTTCATGTTCTACTGTTATTTGAGATGGTTCTTTATTGGTGTAGGTAGGTGAAATCCAATCATTGGATGTATTTGGCGTTTCGCCAGCAGCATGTGTCTCAGAATCAAGTCTAATTCTTTTTGTGATTTTTGCACCAATTTCCTTCTTGTTTTGTATGGAATCTTCTACGTATGATTCTGCTACATTGCTAGATCGCCACCCACCATGACGCTTCAAAGTCATTATATCAGCTCCTGAATTAGCCAGCAATGTCGCTGAAGTTCTTCTGAAACTATGTACAGTATAGCTCTCAGCATCTGCTAAACCTAAAAACCAAATTTGTTTATACCTGTTATGGAAAGTTTACTACCTGAAAACTCCAAGGAAAAATATCTATTAGCGTATCAAAATTTCATACAATGGCAAAATAACAAGAATACGCAGTCTTTTTCAGAAATGTGTTCATAGCGTACTTTAAAGAATTATCTTCTAAGTACAAACCTAGCTCTCTGTGGTGTATATACTCAATGTTAAAAAGTACAGTCGGAACAAAGAATGAAGGGGACTTAAAAACATATTCTAGTTGGTCAACTTATCTAAATAGACTATCCGATGGATTTAGAAACAAGAAATCAAAGGTTTTATCGTCTGACAGCGTTGAAAAATTTATAAAAGATGCTCCAGATTTCTTGTTTCTAAATCCATCGGATAGTCTATTTAGATAAGTTGACCAACTAGAATATGTTTTTAAGTCCCCTTCATTCTTTGTTCCGACTGTACTTTTTAACATTGAGTATATACACCACAGAGAGCTAGGTTTGTACTTAGAAGATAATTCTTTAAAGTACGCTATGAACACATTTCTGAAAAAGACTGCGTATTCTTGTTATTTTGCCATTGTATGAAATTTTGATACGCTAATAGATATTTTTCCTTGGAGTTTTCAGGTAGTAAACTTTCCATAATGTTAAGGGCTTCACATCTTATATCGGGAGGTGTACAACATAAATCATTTTCTTCATAACTAGTACTTGTAGACATTTTAATTAATAAATAACTATAATTTCAACAGTGAAAACGAGTTGTGAATTTTTTTTCGCTATAGCGGGAAAAATTAATCAGTTTGCGCGCGCATCTAACAATGGCGATCGTCTATAGACTAAAGGAATGAGGTTTCTTTTTTTTTTGCTTTCCGCAGATAGCGTTTTAGCCACGTATAAAGTGGGGAATTTAAAGTTTTCTTTATTACAGAGAAAACAAAAGTTATATTTGAGTGAAAGTTGTATTTATTAAACACGTACAAGTTGAAATTATCTATTTAAATACGAATTTGTATGAAATGAGCAAGCAATAGGTACATTAATTTATTTGTTCTATTGATCATTATCTTTTTTGTATCGAAACTTTTTTAAGAACAAAGCAACTCGACCAATTAAAAAAAAAACTCTATAACTCACTTGTGAATAATAGCAATGAAAAAATCACAGTTAGATTACAGGTGTCATTATGTGCCTAATTGCGGTGATATTAAAGCCACTTTATGAGCAAGTGTGTTGAAAAGAAAATTATCGCCTTGATTGTCCCTGTATCAAATGTCTTATTGATCATCATTGATTGTTTAACATTTACATTCAGAGTATAATAAATTCTCTGATATAATTCGTTTGGAATAAACATAAAGCGTAAATATAAATAGTATGAAATGGTCTCAGACGGTCCAGTTCCAGAGGGGTTTCCTGCCACGAACGATCTGGTTGTGGAATTAGTGTTTTTCCTGGAGACTACAGTATGGGGTGCTTCAAGGGGAAAATAAATAGGTTATTTAAGGGTCGGCAACACGAATGTAACATTTCTGATATCACAGGCGTCCATAGGCTACGGTGACCGCTTTACATCAGGCGGCCCGCATGTTTGTTTGCTACCGTCGTGGTATAAAAAGTATCTAAAATTAAGACCGTTTAAACTATTGGAATTAAACATAATTTGGAATTATATACATTTCAACTATACTAATATTATAAAGAGGTAAAGTTTGTGAGTTTGTGACGTTGTAGGGGGCGATCTCTGTATCTGCTACACCGATTTTGAAATGTTTTTTACCAATAGAAAGCCACGATATTTGTGGGGGTCATAGGCTATATATTAATCCGAAAAATGGAAAGACTTTTTTGTGGTAGTCGGATTTGCAAAGTAAGTCGGAGAAAAAACGGTCGAACGAAAACGTTTCTTACGAACGCTGCCTTAATGGGGAGAGATATATGATTGAGTTCTAAAGAAAAGTTGTAGGGCTTGATAATGCCTACAAAAAACTCAGCGACAGCATATGTCTAACTTTAAGGTTTTTTTTATTATCAGGGCGGGACAACGTCCGCCGTGCCCACCAGTAATTTATAAGTTGATATTATTATCATTATTCTGGTTTTCACATATATTGGCACTCTGAACAATAATTATATACATATTTATATAGTTTATTAATTAATCAAACATATGATAACTCAGTAATTAAAGTGACGTATAATGTATTCACGTAGTTCTACTGTAAGTTCTGTTTATTGGTGTGTGTATTTGTTTGTTTAATCCTAAATTTATGGTTACAGTAGTTATATCTCTTTTCTATTAACATTAACGTCCGTTTATCATCATATATAGGCTCCCATCGAAAATCAGCGCTGCAGTACTACTTACAGTATTGCAGATTTTGCTGAATGGGTTCGCCAATTGTTGGACATCTATTCTTTGTATATTACTATAAAATGTATTTTTTTTTCTGTCTAATTAGTTTGTGTAATTTAATTTAATTGTATGGTTGTTCCAACAATAAAGTATATCTTTCTTCTTTCTTTCATAAGCTGCACTATCTCGATACAAAATACACATTTTAGATGTACATATACCACTATATTACACGTCGTCGCTAGTTTGACGTAAGCCGCCTAAGCACAATATGGCCGATCACTCTTACTAGCATTTCAAGACGTGAAACCATACATTTATTTCCTGTCAAAAAATACCGTTCAACGCGCCTCAATAAGTTTTTACTTCAAAAACAACTATCGACTTGATTGTGCATATATCAAAATTTGTCTCGGTAATTGTTTAACAATTACATTAAAGTACAGTAAAACCTCGATATGAGAAACCTCGATAAGATAAAAACCTCTATAACTTAAAAAAAAATATTTGATCCCTTCCCTTCAGAGCCTAAAATCTCTATTACTTAAAATGCGCATCATCGATAACTTAAGCTAATAATTTCAGTATTAGCCCTCAGTTACTTAAAGAAAGGTTTCGACGAGCTCTATAACATAAACTGTCTGCCAATGAGTCATTTCGAATGAACGTACAAAATAAAAAGTTTTTCAAAATTGATGGGTTGCATGTGTTTACAAGTTAAATTGTTAACACAAACAATAAGTATACAATACCCTATGGGTTTTTTTTAAATCCCTAAAAGCTGTATTTGCGGTTGTTAGGACAGCGGTTTACTTGGATGATTAGTTATTAATCACTGTTCAAGAAACTGTACTATGTGATAAAACTTACCTAAGTAAAATGAATTCAAAAGGAAACTTAACAACACTAACATACGCTGCTAAATTAAAAGCGATGAGAAGTGGATTAAAAAAGAAAAATATTGCCGAATTCCCTATTTTGGAGCAATGTTTATTTACCTAGTTCAGTGTCCAAACCAAAACATCAGTGTTACAGACTCATAGTGAAAGAAAAAGCTGAAGAGTTCGCCAGTTCGCTGAAAATCTATAATTTTAAAACTAGCAATAGCCATTGCTAGTTAGAAATCTTCGAGAAACGGCATGATTTGGCCTTCAAGAAAGTGTGCGGCGAAAGTGCGAGTGTAACATAAAACTTTGATAAGTTAAAAACTCTATAACTTAAAATATGTTGTGTTTCTTTGGATTTTAACTTATCGAGGTACTACTGTATAATACATTATGTGACGTAATTTGTTTAAAATAAGCATGAATCATAAATATAAATGATGTCTAAAATTAATATCGTATAACTACTGAAACAAAGCAACAATAAAATAATTTTATTGCAAACTATGACAAATTAGACGAAAGATATTATTAATGACTGTACTTAAACAAGTTTTTATCCCCATATGTGCTCACAAAACAATGGGAATATCAAATGTAATAAAAATGAGGATAATAGACTAAATACCATATGTGGCAAACTTTTTTGTAGACATCTTAGCTGTTGTCAGGCTTTGTGTGATTAATCAAGATTTGTTGCCATATATGAATAACATTTTGATATGAATAACAAATAACGTTTCGCGGGGTGGTAGGGTTTTAAAGTCCGACTGGGTCACGACCACCATGCATGTAGCGAAAAAGCCCGTAATGGTGATTCGTTTTGAGCGTCGCGTTTCGGGATCAGCTCATGCATATCCAGTAGTGAATGACTTTCGCTGTGGCTCGAGTACCGGTGAGATGATTGACACTGGTCACCTCTGGACACGCACGTAGGTTGTTCGCTCATGACGCATGCCGGCAGGCACAGTGCAGTCAGTTTGCAAGGCTAAAATAAAAAAAATAAAAAAAAGACAGTCCAAAGTTGTCGACAACATTTGGGCTCGATCCGTACAGAACTTTTTCCGGTATAAAATAGGGAGATATACACAAAATTACGCATTAATAAAGAACACTAATTAATGAGAAGAAAAGAAACGAACACAGATATATTATACTCTATTCAACTCTACAAATAACTCTGATTATGGAAAGCGATACCGCGTCATTTTCAAGACGCTGACACTATGACTCGAAATCAAAACTACACGAATATTAGTTCAACAATCGGAGACATGTTCATAATTTTTATAATCTATACGAACTGATTCCCGCGTTATCGTCTGCGTCGTTTATTATCTCTATTGTTTTGTTATATCTCAACGGGATTAGGCAGCGTTTTCGACGAAAACTCCCGGGTGGCTTGCCTTTTTCCGACACTTTCGACATTTATCGTTATATTTCAAGCAATTTACAAAAAATCTTCACAACTGATATGTCTAAACCTTCCTCGTGAATCACCCTATCTTTTAATGAAACTGCATGAAAATTCACTGAGCAGGTTTTGAGTTTATCGCGAACAGACAGACAGACGGACGCGGCAGTGGACTTCGTTTTACAATATGTAGTGATTTTTAACATTAGTTGTCTATATGTCTATAATTCTTGTATCTATTTATTTCATATATTCAATTTATATATTTATATTTTAATTATACTTTATCATAATACATTTTTATTTCTATATTTACAATAATATTTCTTCTCTACAATACCCCTTATTAGATGGAAGAAAAAGCCTTATGAAGTTAAACCCACCATTGTGCTAAATATAAAATGAAGAAAAGTATTCATTCATTCTTTTCTTCAATAGAAAAATTCGAAAAAATATAAATTGTGTCTTAAAACCTTTATAATACAACTAGCTTTTGTCTTCGGATTCGCTCGCATTAATGTAGATTTGACAATACTTTTTTGTGGATGAAAAGTATCTCATGTACTTTTCTGTGTATTTAAAAATGTGTGTGTGTGTATGTGTGTGCAAAATTTCTTGAAGATTTGTTTTTTCGAACTAACTACGCTATTGGCTTAGCAAGGCCTTAACAGCTTTATCGGACTACACCCAAATTTCATGAAGAGTGGTTGAGTAGTTAATTTTTTTTTTGTATTGTAGCACGGCAAATTACTGCACTATGCCTGATGGTAAGCACAGTACAATCCAAAAATAATGGCGACCACCGAGTGACAGACTATCCATCGCCGGACGCCGCTGTCATGCTGGCCTGCAAAAAGCTGGATATGCACAAGCAGATCCCGAAACGCGACCCGCAGACGCGAATCATGACGGGCTTTTTCGCCATATACATGGTGGTTGCGACTCAGTCAGGCTGTAAAACCCTACCACCCCGCTTTCGCCATTACCTCGTTCGTTATTCAGCAAGGTGCACCACGTGCAGGTAAGGTTGGCTTGGGTGTCTCAAGTCTTACGGTGTTATTCGACACCCCTTACACCCCAAGGCGTGAACGCGTAACAAACAAACAAACTCACATTCGTATTTATAATATTAATTAATGTTAGGACTTGTTAATTAAATAAGACTGAGAAAATCTACTTAATTTGTTTTAATTAAAGTAACAAACGATTACACAGCAAGAACACAAAACCATAGACACAGAGAGACAGTGGTGCCGTCTATACACAGATATGTAAAACAATGGGCAACGACCCTGTGATCCTGTGACCCAAGATCAAAAAAATTTACTTACAAAGTTAACAAAATCAGTTAGGATTAATAATTTTAAAATAAAAATTAAGGTTCAGTTACAGTGACGGAGATATCAAAAAAGAAAATAGGTTACAATTGTAAATGATATCAAATAATACATAACATCGTATCCATTGACAAGAGCAGGTATAGTTCAAAGCAATAGCAGAAGGTCATTGTAGAATAGAACCATACTATGTCGTAATTGAACGACTGTTTAACCAACTTAAAAGATTAATGTATACTAGGAGTTGTATAATAGTCAAAATTCAACTACAATTCGTTACATTTTATAATTTCAACGTTATTAAGGTTTTTTTTGTCAAAGAGTATATAAACTACCGATTGTATAACTTCCATAGAGATAGTGTGGTACTCTGTGCTACTTTGTTTGGTTAAAGATTAATGTGCGTTTGACATCGACAAATTTAAATCGTCCGCATTTTGTATTTAAATTCAAAGAGTTTTTTATTTATAAATAACCTAAATAAAATCAC
The DNA here is from genome assembly GCA_015888305.1 of Antheraea pernyi. Taxonomy (NCBI): domain Eukaryota; kingdom Metazoa; phylum Arthropoda; class Insecta; order Lepidoptera; family Saturniidae; genus Antheraea; species Antheraea pernyi. The sequence continues at coordinate 104,786 of MU163739.1, read as the reverse complement.
TCTTGGAGTGTGGAATTCATTGGGCGAAGTTTAAATGAATTAAATTATATGCTCACTCACTCTACATTCATTATGCATTGACGCTATTTTTGTACAGTGCAAGAATATAAACAATTGCCGCGTTATTACAAAAAAGTTAAATACGCTTTGAATTCGTACTTAAAAAAAGTTTGGTCACAAAAGAGTGTCCTACCCTTGTTTACAGATGGATATTAATTAAATTTTATTGTTGTGATTTATTGTATTTCTATTTGCTAGGGAAAGACGTTTTGCAATAAATTATGAATTTTCTGAGTATAATTAATTTGAAAGAAATAAATAAATTAGACAATTTTAGTGATTCACAAGTAAACCATTACTACTGCTATATGACACTATTGACATTTGACGATGTATTTGACAATTTATTAATCTGGTGTTATGATGTTATTTCACCTCACACATTTTGACGTAATATATTAATTTTTTAAATCGTTTATTGTAACAATTATATTAATTTCTTTTTTTCTAAAATGTCACAATAATGATGACCAATTTAACTTAAAATAAGTAAATTTACTTAATGAAAATCTGAACAAAAATATTATTCATGAATATCTGTATGAACAATGTCTGTATGTAATGGAACGTTTTTGAATGATAAGATTGTATGGAACGAATGCTATTCATAGTTGCTTACATAAAATGGGTATCCGGCGCTCTAACTGACAGAACGAAACGCAACAACGCAAGCACTGTTACTTCACGTCGGTGTTTCTGTGGGTCGGGTGGTACTACCCCGGGCGAGCTGATCCATTCATGCTGAAATAGCTTCAGCGTGGCTCTATTACCTACAGATTTATATATTTCAGATATATACGTTTAATAACTTTTCAATCCTTAACAACTAATCAATATATTAAGTAACATATGCATATATAGGATGGATAGGGGGTGTCACTCGGTGGTCGCCATTATTTTTGGATTGTACTGTGCTTACCATCAGGCACAGTACAGTCATTTAGCCGTGCTACAATAAAATAAATAATTATATCACGTCTTAACAGACCAAACTGTATTATATATAACTCCTCCCTCAATCCATTCACTTGTGCAATCATGGTCACTTAATGCGAATATTTAATAGATTGTTTTGTCTAAACCGAATTCCTTATTATTATTCTGATCTGAGTTCATTTAGCTAAAAAGATCTTCAAGCTTTCGCATTTTGTATTGTCTTACAAAAAACTAGTTTTTGCATACTATTACATACACGGCTATCTAATTTCAAGTTAAGTACAGCGTGTGTGTACAGCAAGGGGGTGTAACGGGTGACGAATAACATCATAGGACTTGAGACACCCAAGCCAACCTCACCTGCACGTGGTACACCCTGCTGAATAACGAACGAGGCAATGGCGAAAGCGGGGTGGTAGGGTTTTACACTTGACTGGGTCGCAACCACCATATATATGGCGAAAAGGCCCGTCATAGTGATTCGCTTCCACGGATCGCGTTTCGGGATCAGCCTGTGCATATCCAGCTTTTCGCAGGCCGGCATGACAGCGGCGACCGGCGATGGATAGTGTGTCACTCGGTGGTCGCCATTGTTTTTGGATTGTACTGTGCTTACCATCAGGCATAGTGCAGTCATTTTGTCGTGCTACAATAAATAAACAAAAGGAGCTTTTATAATGGCAATTAAAAACTGGCATATATTCACTTCCGTTCCATATATAGTAATATTATATCAGTAAGAAACAGAACTGACAGTTATTTTCAAAGGGCAAAAGGGCGACAAAATATATAGGAAATAAGGGCATTGAAGACGTGACCTTTCTGAATATTAGATCTCAAACTATGCTTAAACTGTTCGTTTATAGAAAATACCAAAACTTTTATTTTACAAAAAACGTCAGACTATTTATTAAATACTTTTTCATTTTAAACTATCTCATACCCGTGACTTCGCCTGCGTTGTTTATTAACTCAACAAAATTGATAGCAAAAAAAATACTTTGCTTACAACATTTCTTGTAAAAAGTGCTATCCGTTTACTTCGCCTGTTCTGTGCATGCGCAACACACCGTTTACCCCACTTCTCCACGAGAAGAAAGCACTCAACACGTAAAAAAGGTATTTTCATAAAACTTTAATAACTTTACATTAACTGAATATATCGTGGTAATATGTATGAAATAAAATTAAATAAATGTGATCGAAATGTATCAATAGTTTTTACGTGAAGAATTCATTTGAATTCATGTACCTGTTTCTATATTTCTAGCCAGTAATACTCACAAGGTATAGGTTGTAGGTGGTAGAGCCACGCTGTAGCTATTACTAGTTTCAGCATGAATGTGTCGGCTCGTCCGGGGTAGTACCATCCTCTCACAGAACAACGACGTGAAGTAACTATGCTTGCATTGTTGCGTTTCGTTCGGTCAGTGAGAGCGCCGGAGGCCCACCTCCTTTCCACCTTTCCCTCCCTACCCCTCCCCCATACACAGGCTGGCAACGCACTTGCGACTCCCTTGGTGTTGCTAGTGTCTATGGACGGTGGTGATCACTTAACATCAGGTGACCCACCTGTTCGTTTGCCGCCTTTTGACATAAAAAAAGGTAAACTTTTTAACACGTCTCATAGCATAAGAGAGATATATAAAATATTTACTTTATGAGGCAGAGTTAGTATCCGAAAGTTCCCAATAAGCATCAATGTCAGCACAACAGCTGAGAGTGTTTACTTTAGACTAAAAATTTATGAAGTTACGTGACGGGACGCAATAACTGGTTTTAAAGTTTCGAGACACACGACCATAATAGGACATCGAACTTCTGTAACTGATGAGGATTTTTTCACTATTGTAGTATTTTGGGTTTACTTATGGCATTCGTTGATTAAATTGAATCGTTAATTTATCGTTTACTAGTGGGCCCGGCAGACGTTGTCCCGCCCTGATTGACCTGACTATAAAAAAACTCTACACTAATTATATACCAAAACGTTCCTCATGAATCACTTTATGCAATGGTGAAAATCACATAAAAATCCGTTCAGTAGTTGAGTTTTGAGTTTATCGCGAACAGAGAGATACGCTAAGACAAATAGGAGCGGAGAACCAATGAAAAATGTTTCAAATTCTGGGTTTTTTCCTTTTGAGAGCTTCCACTGCGTTTTAACGTTAGCCTAAGCTAGTATAATATATACTGTGAACAACAGAATAACAAACCATCATAATATAGTATAGGTAACTTAATTTCTATTTTGTATTCTTGAAAGATATTTCTTATATGACCTCTAAGCTCACAGTGTTATACGCTTTAAAAAGTAAACAAACAGGCAATTTTATGCATCTCAAAATGTGTCGTTTGATGAATATTTACATAACCCTCTATTAAACCCTGCTTTGAATAATATTTCAACGAAGTATCTGCATGTTTATGTTTTAATACGTTGGAATTTTTATTATCATTGTTGTTATAAATCATTGTGATCTATGACTCATATATCTTATACTAAACATCTAAAATTAGTGCCGGTCGTTAGATTTTATAATAACATAAGCCTGTGATAGTTTTTCCTTAACAAATCTTAGTCCTGATTTCATTAGCTATGAAATACATAAATATTTAAAAAATCCTGTCACGTAAACTTTCTAACAGAAAGATTTATTTTCGTAATGATTATCTGCCACAAACAAACAAGTATTATCTGTTTATAATACCTTTTTTTTTTCGAACTGACTACGCTATTGACCAAGCAAGGTCTTAACAGCTTCACCGGACTACATCTTTCTCTTTTTAATACCGTATATGTATAGTTGTATACCTATAAATTGGCTTGAGAAAAGAGTTAAGAACATCTTTGTCTTCTGTTACACAACAGGCTTTGTTTGTTTTGTAGATATGAAGAGTTATGTAAATAAAGAAATTGGAAAAAGTTTCTCATTTTTTATTGAACTGAAACATTAAAAATTAATAAAGTATAGTCGAATTTAAACCATTAGACGATCACTAGTAATTATTAATGCAGAGTTATGTGTTCTATTTGCAGAGATCAGTATGAGGGCTGTCACTTATAAATGACTCTGGGAATTATTTCACAGTCGGAAATTCTTAATTGCTTACTAAAATATCTCTGAATATTTCACAGTTAAAATAAAGGCAGATTATTTTAGTGGCATATAATATATCAACCTATAAAATTAAACTTTGAGCTTGAATAACTTTTAAACCAATAGATATGGTATTTATGGTATTTATTATGGTATGGATATTTTTATGGTGGTAGAGCCACGTTGAAACTATTACTGGTTTCAGCTTGAATGGGTCGGCTCGCCCGGGGTAGTAGCACCCTCTCATAGAAAACCAACGTGAAGTAACAGTACTCGCATTGTTGCGTTTCGTTCGGTCAGTGAGAGCGCCGGAGGCCCACCTCCCCTCCCCTCTACTCCTCTTCCTCCCCTAATCCTTCCCCCCAAAGGGTGGCAACGCACTTGCGACTCCTCTGGTGTTGTTAGTGTCCAGGGACGGTGGTGATCACTTAACAGCAGGTGACCCACCTGTTCGTTTGCCACTTATGACATAGAAAAAAAAAATATATATATATTGAAAAATCAGAAGAAACCTTTTTCTATAGCGTTAAATCTATAAATAAATAAGAACGTTAATTTAACGTGTTTGTACTTTTTCGATTTTCGTGTAATTGTTCCAGGTGTCTAGGAATAACTAATAGATTACATTGGGGTGTAAGGGGTGTCAAATAACATCATAAGACTTGAGACACCCAAGCCAACCTCACCTGCACGTGGTGCACCCTGCTGAATAACGAATGAGGCAATGGCGAAAGCGGGGTGGTAGGGTTTTACAGCCTGACTGGGTCGCAACCACCATGTATATGGCGAAAAAGCCTGTCATAATGATTCGCTTCCGCGGGTCGCGTTTTGGGATTAGCCTGTGTATATCCAGCTGTTCGCAAGCCGGCATGACAGTGGCGAACAGCGATGGATAGTGAGAAAAAAAAATCTATCATTTTTAGAAATGTCTGTCTTTCTGTCTGTTTGTATGAACACGCATCACTGCTAAAGTATTAAAGTTCACAATAAAATCTCATATATATATAAAATGTATTTATACCTAAATTTGTGTTCTACGCAGTTATATTTAGAGCGATTTACAAGTTTGGCGCGGACTTTATACATTTGACAAGATATAATATATTTGTCGAGAAAACAATAATGTTAAATCAGCACGAGGTCAATAATGAAGTATTTTAAATATTAAATCACTTATATCCGAGTATATATATATATATATGTGAATATGTATGAAGACATTTCTTACTTGTATAAAATGCCCGGAATTCGTTAACTTCGACATTACGTAAAATATAAATTCTAAGCCTATTTGGTACACTATTACACAAAGGAATACAAAATATTTGGAGTACTTTATGAACGTGTGTTCCAAAGTATACAAGTTTTCGGAATATCACTGCTAAACGTTTTCAATATCGAACATGCATCGACAGGTTAGATTAAGGGTATTGGTGTAAAACGTGCCTTAAACCCGGACTTCATTGCCAATGCATACGCGAAGGATTTTAAAATGCATTATAAATACAACAGTGACTCCTTTTTTAACAATAAGCCGCGTGTGGACTTAAGAATTTTATTGCTAATAGCATATTAAAATCTCACAAATTGTTGAAAAAAGTTTACTATGGTTACAATTAAATTATTATATTATCATTTACCTCTACCACTACTACTAATGGCTTTCATCTCAATGTTTGTTTAAGGTCGCGTGTTATACTAATATAACTCATTTATATAAAAAAAAATCATTAATTACCTAAAATTAATTTAAGCATTTCGAATAAATAGTGTAATTAAATAGTTGTTGCAGCCAAAATCATTCGTTTTTTTGTTTAATTATTTATAGGTTTTAGCATTTGACCTTATGTTAATTGACGATTTGATCTAAGATGGTTAAATTTTCATCTTGAGGGTGGTAGCTAGTCAGCGGACTTGGAAAAAACCATATTTCTATTGTTTCATTACGGTGTTTTCTTTCATCGAACGCTGTAATTCAATAACAAGGATTCGAACTAAGCTAAGCCATCATCAACCAAAATAGTGCAACGATAATATAAATACGTAATCAACATTATTTTCTTCATCTAATCTATTATTCTTCTATACTATATATTAATATTATAAAGAGGTAAAGTTTGTGAGTTTTTGACGTTGTTAAGGAACTACTATACCGATTTTAAAATATTGTTTACCAATAGAAAGCCACGTTATTTGTGAATGTCATAGGCTATATATCATCATGGTAAGACCAATAGGAGCGGAGCAACAATGAAGAATGTTTTAAAATCGGGTTTTTTTTCCTTTTGAGAGCTTCCGCTGCGTGTTAGCCCAAAATAACTGTTCCACGCATACGAAGTCGTGAGTAGAAGCTATTAATTAATAATATTATTATTATAATATTATAAAGAGGTAAAGTTTGTGAGGTTGTAGGGGGTAATATCTTGGGAGTCGGAGAAAAAATGGTCGAACGAAAACGTTTCTTACGAACGCTGCCTTAATGATGAGAGATATTTGAAGTGATATTTTGATTGAGATGAAGTAATATTTGTTGGTCATATTATCAACAACAATTATGAATTCTTATTAGTATGTCACGATATAACAGCTAAGCCACAGCAACGTGTGGCCGAGTCAGCTAGTCGTAATTAAAATACTAAGGAGAAACACAATTTTCTCGCGAAGACGCTAAAACAGAACAACAGGACATTTTGTTATGCGTAAATTGTGAATTTAACACAAGTAACCTACTTTTATCCTACTCGTAAATACAAACACGGTTCTGTTCTTGGTAATTCAAAGAGATACATTGCTTTGAATAACAGATAGTAATGAGCGACCACGAATACAGTATGTTACTTTGTAGATGTGATTTGCATAAACATTTCTGCGTTAAAATGATATTTGTAAAAGACCTCTATTTGGACAGACTTGAACATTAACTTTATCCGTGTAAAGAGTTCTCAATTATAAGAAGTTATTACATAAGCAACAGGGTGAACTTTATTTAGGGTATGTTCAAGTTTTCTTCAAATACATGAAAAAAAATCGTGTCCAAGTTTTAAATTGAAATAACATGGGAAAAGTTCTGTTATTACCTTGGATTTTTTTTAAGTCATAGACTCATGAACGGATTCTATTGATGCACCAATATTGTTGCAGCAAATTTAACACTCTACAAAAAAGGTTTCCTGTGATTTTTTGTTAACTTGACTGGTTCAAAAGTTATATATCATTTATAGAAATATAGTCGCAAATGAATTCACTAGTAAAAACATATTGCTCATAGTAACATTTTTTCCTCTTATGTAATTCATGTAACTTAAATGTATGCCATTCAAATAGCATAACGCCTTAATGTGAATTCCTTCAAAATATATACGTTCACTTTTGTCAACTACTCTAGCTAGTTAATTTCCAAGGTTTATCCTTTGAATTCTCGTCAAAACAAATAACTAATCTTAAATAAACTCCATATACCAAAGTTCGCCTCCTATGTGGGGAATCATATATAGGCATTCACAATTCACCCCTTCTCGGTAATTTTTGGCTCTTATCAAGTGGCCAATACATCCTCGGCCTCAGAAAGCCCGCACGACATATACGATCAGCCCAATTTATTACTACAAGTGGGCGTCCAGTCGTCGACATTCGACCATAGTTCATTGATTTTTTTAAAGTTGAATGTAGAATGAAAAATGGTAATTGGAACGTAAGAGTAAAATAATACATACAGTCGAGCATAGCAACCTCCTTCACAACCTTTTTTTAAGTCCTTTATTGACAGATGACAAAATGTCTTTTTTATTTACATGTGTGTATATGTTGTGTAAAATTGAAGCAGTAGTGTGAGTAATGCATATTTTAATTAATTTAATGTACTTCTAATGCATTTTATATAAAGTAAATAGCTTTCTGCACTTCTCTTCCATATAAACTTTAATTATGCCAAGTTTCACGTTCATCCGTTCGCGCATTTTTCTCAAAAAGGGATACAAAGTTTGGGCTTCACGTATTAATATATAGATGTTCTCGCTTTAGGTACTTCTCATCTATAGCACAGTATAAATATAAGAGACAGTACGGAAACTACCTACATATTATATTTATGTTCTGTTTCAATTTTCTCGTTTTTGTATTATCATGTAATTTTTTTTTAATATGTATAATAGTTTAATCTTTTGTTTTATTAATATTAATTTATTGTTGGAGCATACCGTGGTTGTCTGTAAATATGACTACATTTATAATGTGTTACAATAGTTCTACTTTTTATATACTCCCTAATGTATTGTCCTGTTGATGATCCTAAAATAAATCTTTATATATAAATTTCTTCTGTGCGTGTGTGTCACTGAACTCCTCCTAAACGGCTAGCCCGATTTTGATGAAATTTTGCGTGCGTGTTCCAGTGGATCCGAGAATGGTTTAGATTCACAATTGGACCCGGTAGGTGGCACTGCGGTTGACTTTTAGGATTTTTTTTATTATCAAGGCAGGACAACGTACGCCCGGACCGCTTGTAAATAAATAAATACATATGCTCGAAAACGGCACACTCGCACAAACGTACGCATCGACGAGAGGTTTTCAAAGGTACTCCATGAACAGTACCGCGTGAGTGAGTGTGCCGGTACGCGCGTTTGTAGTTAGTTTCATTACTGTCTCATATCTATACTGTGTTTATAGACTGTATGATAATTGCTATCCTTCGTTCTATTACATAGCCTATAATTTCGCCTAATCAATACTCTATAAGCAAAAAATAATTAAATAATTTGACTGTTACTTCTAAAAAGCTTTCAAACAAGAAAACAAACAATTTCTTAAGTTGTTTTCCTTTGTATATGTGCATGATATTCAATATACTTCATAATTAGATAAGTACACTCGATACCACGAATAGTTTCGTAATCAATAGTAGAACATTAAGCAGATGCTTTGAGTTTCATATTACGTATCATCCCAAGTGGTTTGGAGTTTTTCGTCCAACTAATATAAAAAAATTAAGTAAGAGGTAACTATATAGAAATTAATAATTAAAATATCAAAAGCATATATATCTTTATATATAAATTTCTTCTGTACGTGCCTATGTCACTGAAGACCTCCTAAACGGTTTCAAATATATTATTAGGTAGCGCAAATATCAATATTTTTTATTTAATTTGGTTAATTTAATAATTAACTCATTTTTCGCTTTTTAGTGCCTTATTAGTTTTTCACATCGAAGGTGGTTTCTTTTTTTTTGTAAAAAAAAATATTTTTCCATTTTTAGTGTGCATAAATATATCTGGTTTCTAATGGGTATAATAAATCGGCTCCAATTTCACGAAAATACGTAGAGATGAAGTGGGTGAAAATCTAATAAACGATTTTTAACCCCCTTAGGGGTTGAATATTTTATTCAAATTTATGGGACTACCTCTGAATATAACCAATTCAAATAAAAAAGAATCATTAAAATCAGTTCATAATTGTCGGAGATATCGATTAACATACATAAAGAAAAATATACAACCGAACGTAGTAACCTTCTTTTTCGAAGTCGGTTAAAAATTACACTAATAATATCTGCTATACATAAAACAAAAGCAAAAAAGAACAATTATAAAAAAGAAATAATTTCAAGAGTAATTACGATAATGTTGCTTTAATTTAGTTTTCAATGAGGTTAAAGAACAACAGAGAAACAAATCTTTTTAATGTAAACTGAGATATTAACTGTATCTTGTTTTGGCAAGATTACGGAATTTCATAATAAGTAATAACAGAACAATGATAACCGCTGGGAAATTACTGTCTTACGACATTATCATATCAGCCGATAAGTGTTACAGTCTTTAAGTAATTGGAATATCGTTAATGAGTTACACTATCGCAAAATAAATGTATGAAAAAATGCTACTACCAATGAGAACCAAATTATAGTTTGCTTATCCACAACGTCACCCCACAATGATCATCCAAAGAATCTCCAACCTAACTTTATATTGCTTGTTTGTAACTCACTAAACCAACCCACCATAATAATATCGTCATATCTCAACATAAAATATATATTTTTTTTTATGGCATAAGTGGCAAACGAACTGGTGTGTCACCTGATGTTAAGTGGTCACCACCTTCCATGGACACTAACAACACCAGAGGAGTCGCAAGTCCGTTGCCACCCTTTGGAGGAAAGGGATTAGGGGAGGCAGAGGGAGAGAGGAGAGGGGAGGGGAGGTGGGCCTCCGGCGCTCTCACTGACCTAACGTAACGCAACAATGCGAGCACTGCTACTTCACGTCGGTTTTCTATGAGCGGGTGGTACTACCCCGGGCGAGCCGACCCATTCATGCTGAAACCAGTAATAGTTTCAGCGTGGCTCTACCACCATAATAATCAATTACTATTAATTCAGACTATTTGGAACAACAGGTAGCCAATTAATTAGTTACAAATAATAACTAATTCGTTTGCACAAATCAATTATCCAGAGTCTAGGTTAAGCGACTCACACAGTACGACTGTACCGCACGCTGCCAGAGCCAAGACTGACTTAAGGGCTATTTTTTCGAACGGGCTAATCTATTGGCCTTTACAGCTTCACCGGATTACTAAGGCGAGCGCTTAAGGCACTCAGCCGATTTTATTCAGGCAACTAGTTCAAGGGTGCACGCACACCTCGGCTTTGGCTGTTACCGAAATCCCGGATCTGACCTAGCTAAACTATTCTAAGCTATTTATACATATATTCGTTTATGAATCATACATTTGAGATTGCACGATTCACAAACGCCTACGTGTATATCGAACTTAACGGCAGTCGCTCCGCTCCTTTTATATCGAATTCGAGTTACTCTACCGGTGTTAGTATTACTGACTAGAGAGGCGTGACCGAATGACGCGATTAATGTGGGTAGGCACCGACATATACAGATATTTATGTATCGCAAAACTAAGCTTACATAGATTCGCGATGTTGCATTCAAGACAACAAAGCCGAGGTGCAGTCACTTTGAAATCCTTGAATTTTTTGCCAATCAGCTAAACGCCTAAAGCGGCGCTTTGCCCAACTCCTCCTGCCACCGTAGCCGGACCTGAGGAGATGGGCCGGGAGGCTCATCTCCTCACTGCACAGGTCCGGCGGACGAGTGGAGGCAGCTGGTGTGTACCCAGTCTTTCTCTCTATAGGTAGGAGCCCGGTGGTCACCTTCCGCCGGGCGGACCGTTGGGGCGGCTCTACAAGGTAGATTAGCTAAAACGATCCCTTGCCAACAACAATTGCCCCAACAATGACGGTCTGTTGATACACCGTGGGGTTTTAGTCTGTGCGAGTCGGAGATAACCCACCCTCTCCCCCAGGGAGGTCGCGTATTCATAAGAGATTTCCCCACGTCTACTTGGGTGGTTGTGCTATTCTTCATAAGTCATCGTTTTAACACAATAATCACCGTTTTAAATTCTGCGACATAATATCCGTGTCACATAAAGATAATCAATTCAAATATAAACGACCAAAATTTCTGTTGTAACAATAACTCACCCATTGTTGTTAATTCGAATGGAAGTGAATATTCTATTGCCATCAAATAGAGTGGACATTTTGTATTCTCAAAATAAGTTTATTTGCATAAAAAACCACTTAATCCCATCGTTTTTACCGACGCACTCGCAATTTGCATACCAACACGTTTTTAAAACCATATTTTGTAGGCATATACTTATTTATGAAACAGGTTGCGGTCATAAGAAGCTAAAGAAAATGTAGGTAAAAACATTGAGAACATTCATAAATAAATGACATTATTTCTTTACTTGCGTTCTTAAATATAACATAACACATGTTAACTTTATGTTAACAATCTTTTATTTTGAAACTTGAGCTTCTTTTCAAATATTATTGTGAACATTTGGAATTGATTAGTATTGCCTTGTTAATAACAGTTTAACCAGCGCTCAGTTTACACTAGGGATACTCGGAGCTAGTGTTCAAGGCGGCAAATTTTCAGGGGCGGTCATATTCGGATAATAAGAAAATAAATTCTTAGAGTTTTGTAAATGGTTGTTTTTTTAAAATGAATATTTAAAAGATTAATCATTTTTTTTTAACAATATAAACAGTTTTTATTTTTTTAGTATGATATATTAAATAGTTTAAATAAATATCTTGCAAATTCCAAATATAATAAATCGAAAATTTATCATTTCATATAAAATTTCGATAATGGGAAAGTATTTTGACAATGCCCAGGGGCAGCGCTAACGCTGTATCTGGCACTGAATATAACAACCAAGACACGATTACCATACTAAAAATGTCAGAAGTTACATTTTCGTTGAATTTGCTTATATTAAAAATTGTACGGAACCATGTGCTTGTAGCTTTCAGAAACTATAAGAACGTTTGACGTCGCTTTAAAGTAATGCACGTCAAAAATGTTTTCCTTTCCTCAAAGGCCAAACTTTACGTAACATATATTTGAAGTTATACTTCTTTTGGCGAGTTAGAGAAAAATGAAGAGTAAATTTTTACGATGCGCGCACACCGTTACGAAAACCATAACAACAACAAAACAACAATAAAACATATATGAACGCGAAAGCAACTGTCTGTCTGTCTGTTTCCTTTTTACAACTAAACCTCCAAACCGATTGCAGTAAAATTTGTCATAAATGTAGCCCGAAGCACACTAACGTAGCCCACTTTTTATACTTAATATATACAGAAACACTCAAACGAAATCGCAGGAAAAAGCTAGTCAATACATTTGAATGCACAGAAACCTGCTTAACTTGTGTATAATGAAACCAATGTTAGCATTTATAAATCCCCATAATTATTCATGCACATTATTATTCTATTATATGCAATAAGCAACAATGTTACATACAATGCAATAGTTTATCTGTCTAACGATGGACATCCGGATGTCGGTATAGAATAACAGAACATAAATCACATTCTAAAATAATATCGGCATGAATTATTCAACGTTATAATCTCCTGATATATTCGAGTAAGTGGTTTGTTACTAAAAGTCTGCTATTTACAGTTGAAACTTACGAGATTACATTTGATTTGACGGGAATGGAAATATGACTTCATAAATGTTTATTTTATACATAACACATGTTACACATCACATACCTACATCATTATAGTACGGTTTACAATCTAGGACCTCGTGAATCACTTAACAACAAGTCTTAGACATTTAATATATTGTTACTGCTCCCCAATACATCTTTAGTGATATGGTGACAATAGTAGAAATAAATCCAAATTGACCTCTTCATCTTTCAGAACCGGTAAGATCAATAAAAGATTTTTAGGTGTTAGGTGGTATTGTGGTGTTCATTGTGGTATTGTGCATTAAAGTGGCAAATTATACAATTATTGAAATGAAAACTTCTTTAGTCGCGTTGAATTTACGTTGTTCTTTTGGGACGAGATAAACTTGGGAGTTTTTGGGGGGACCTTGAAATGCCATGTATTGGTCTTTATATTTTATCCATAATCTTGTGTTTTTTGGCTCTATATTGTGTAATGCTGGTGGTGCTTTACGTAATATAGTTTGGTTATTGTGCACAAGTGATGTGGATCGGAAATAATACCACGGAGCATGGATTCAGATTTGCCACAAAAACTCCCAGAAAGTTCTAACAAGATGGCCACCATCTTGTTAGTTCATTGAAAGAAAGAAAATGTCTTTATTGCTGGATAACATAAAAACAACAAGATGAACATATACATAGCTTATTTGAATATCCAACAAAGGCACCTCCATTCAGCAAAGTGCTGCAGCATAACTAAGGTGGTACTGCAGCGCTGATTTTCAATGGAGACCCTAAGTAATGTACGGACGTGTAGTCGGTGTATTGACAATAAATATAACATAACTTATACATGTAAACAGCTAACAACAACAAAAAGTAAACATCGAAAAAAAAAGATACAAATATTACAAATGTGCTTGTCCAAAAAGCTATTCACTACCTCGGTTGCACAATGACCACCATAAGCCTTGAAATTATATCAAGAACTTGTAATATTGTTTACTCACTTGACAATGGCAGTAATAGTCTACTAGAAGACTGGTTGCCAAAAATAAAAGAAGAAGAGATAAACTTATGATTTCGCGTCTTAACATACTAGTAAGCGTGACCGATCGTATTACGCTTGCCCGGTTTGAGTCATACTAGCTTATGCCATAACATATTACTTGTCAACTTCTCTGTCACTGGTGTTATTTTCAAACTTCCTCTGATACACTAATTCTTGTTGTCCGTTCTAGTTACACCATACCATCTTAATATTCGCATCTCTACCACAAGTATTTATTTTTCTCTTATCCGATTCTTTCGTAGACCATCACTCAGATCCATACAGCATGACTGGTGAATGAATGAATGAATGAATTCTTTATTGCACTTTTGATTTGTACACTGGCGAGCTTAATGCCATCAGGCATTTTCTTCCAGCTAACCAGCGGTATTTATGTTAAGCAAAAACTTTTGTAGGTAATGCCTATATAAACAAAACAGAAGAAAAAGGATAAATAAATATATACATGTACACAATAGTTTTAACAGAAGTTGTATGGATTATATTCATTAAATTAATATTGTATACAGATCTTCCATGGGTAAATCGATATAGATTAACAAAGTGTTTCTAGGTCACGAGAAATTAAGGAATTTGCCGACAGCAACAAAACCTTATCGGTTGTTCGTATAATTTTTTATCGGTCACTGGGGTTTCGCATCATTGACCGAAAAACTCATAGATAGCAAAAAGTGATTAACAGGTGATAAATGACTTATATACCTACTTGAGTTATCGGTACAGTGATTTAATAGTAAAAAATATGGACTGTGATAATTTTTTTTAATTCTTTATACATATTATCGTTTGACCACAATTTGATCCGATGTTAAGTGACAATGTGGTCTGATATGGTAAACACACTAAAACTAAAGGACAGGTTCTCAAGTGCAGTGACCGAAATACACCAAAAGGTGCTTAGCGACAGATTCTCAGCTTGAAGATGGTAGCTAGACAGGCGGATTTAGAAAGAGCCCTACCACCATGGTATGGTGGTTTTGTAGGTGGTAGAGCCACGCTGAAGCTATTACTGGTTTCAGCATGAATGGGTCGGCTAGTCTGGGGTAGTACCACCCTCTCACAGAAAACCGACGTGAAATAACAGTGCTTGCGTTGTTGCAATTCGTCCGGTTAGTGAGAGCGCCGGATAGCCACCTCCCCTCCCCTCGCCCCTCTTTCCCCAAACACAGGCTGGCAACGCACTTGTGACTCCCCTGGTGTTGCAAGTGTCTATGGACGGTGGTGATCACTTAACATCAGATGACCCAACCGTTCGTTTGCCTCGTATGACTTTAAAAAAATGTTTCATCACAATGCTTTCTTTCACCGAAAGTTCTCGACGCAGTCGCAACGATTCAAACCTACATATATCAACGGTGTGTCCGAACACGCTATCAACTAAACCATTATCGCTTAAATGCTGTAGTGTGCCTCTGTCTAATTGTTATCATTTCGCACTAATAGTCACTGATAGATCGTAATAAAATTTTATGTAAAGCTAGTTAGGCATATACGCTACATTTCATACTAAATGTTTTTGAAGTTATGTCTTTTGGCGCGTTAGGGAAAAATTATTAGAGTAATTTTTTACGATGTGCGCGCACACCGTGACGAAAAACCGACACCCTGAAGTTATTACGATGCGCGCGTACACCGTCACGAAAAACCGACACCCTGAACTTATTATGATGTGCGCGCACACCGTCACGAAAAACCGACACCCTGAAGTTATTACGATGCGCGCGCACGCTTTCACGAAAAACCGACACCCTGAAGTTAGCTATAGTCAATATATACCAAAAGGTGCTTAGCGACAGATTCTCAGCTTGAAGATGGTAGCTAGACAGGCGGATTTAGAAAGAGCCCTACCACCATGGTATGGTGGTTTTGTAGATGGTAGAGCCACGCTGAAGCTATTACTGGTTTCAGCATGAATAGGTCGGCTCGCCCGGGGTAGTACCACCCTCTCACAGAATACCGACGTGAAGCAACAGTGCTTGCATTGTTGCGTTTCGTTCGGTCAGTGACCAACTCCCCTCCCCTTCCCCTTCCCTTCCTCCCCCCCCAACACAGGCTGGCAACGCAGTTGCGACTCTCTTCATGTTGCAAGTGTCTATGGACGGTGGTGATCACTTACATCAGGTGACCCACCTGTTCGTGTGCCTCCTATGATATAAAAAAAGCTCCCACACTCTGCCTTCAACACGCATATAACAGTATCAAGAATTGATAGCTTGAGATTATTTATCTGAAACTTATTATTAGACTAGCTAAGGATGTGTCATCGTACCGCATATTAATAACTGAGCGGCGGCATGTAATTCAATGCACGGCACATGTGTGCTTGTAACTAACGCATTAGTTGCATGAGCCACTAGTGACAAGTATAAAGTTGAACCGGCTGCTTTAATGTCATACCGCTGTTTTTATTACCATCGTTATTTCTCACGTATATGAAGTTGATGGTTTTTTTTTAAATAGAGCATTAGAAACACAAGTTTAATGTTGAAATTATTGGATGATGGATACATCCCATTAGTTTGCACATTGAGACAAATTGCGGGTCTAAATCGGACAATGAATTTAAATAAATAGTTACCACAGTCGAATAAAACGGTAATCAAAAACTTAAATAACTAAGAAAGAAAATAAATACTGAAACATGACAGTTGTGGTCATTCCATTTGAGTAAATTCTTATAATATGTTACAAAAATATTATTATAGAACGCTAAGATCTATTTGTTTGTATTTAACAATACCGGAACCTCTGCTTCATTTTTAAAACAACTAGTCTTCTAGGAAGCTGAGTTATGCCAAGTGATATAAGCTGTATCTTATTATTACTAAGTATTACATTGTCAGTATTACGAGTATATACATTGATATTAAGAGTAATTTGTA
Organism: Antheraea pernyi; assembly: GCA_015888305.1. NCBI lineage: Eukaryota > Metazoa > Arthropoda > Insecta > Lepidoptera > Saturniidae > Antheraea > Antheraea pernyi. The sequence goes on along the minus strand of MU163739.1, from coordinate 87,714 downwards.
ATATTAGTAAGTTACGACCTTTTATTAAATAAAAATAATATATACTAAAATTATAAAGAGGTAAAGTTTGTGAGGTTGACAATTATTTTACCAATAGAAAGACACGTTATTTGTAAGTGTCATAGGCTATATATTAACCCGCAAAATGAAAAGACTTTTTTGTGGTGTCGGATTTGTAAAGTAAATTGGAGAAAAAACGGACGAACAAAAAGGTTTCTTAAGAACGCTGCCTTAACGATGAGAGATATATGATTAAGTTCTAGAGAAAAGGTGTAGAGCTTGATAATGCCCACAAAAAAGTCAACGACAGCATATATCTCACTTTTATATTTAAGTCACAAAAAGTAGTTTTTTAATATAATAATTTAAATCGTTAAGAGATGTTTATTGGTCATATTATCAACAACAATTATGAATTCTTATCAATATGTAATGATATAATAACACAGCCACAGCAACGCGTGGTAGGGGTTAGCTAGTTTTTAAGTAAAATTTTAAATTACAATAATTGGAAACATGTGCGTCTTGTCTTTTAAACAAAAAAAAAACACAAAAACATATCTACAATGTATTAATATCTATACTTTTTTAAAATAAGCTACGTTTTTATATTTCATTATAATATAATATAATTATCTCATAGTTGTTTTAATATTCGTCCAGGGGATAAAACTGTAATAGGGTGTAACATCTTATGAAATAATAATCGTTCAACGAACATACAGTGAAGACAAATCTTACGTATTATTTTTAAAAGCATATTTATTCTTTTACTATATTTTTTATTTGAAACATGTGCGATACCTTTGGTTATTTAATAACAAACGTTTTCAAAAAAACGTCATCACATTTTTTTTAAGTTATGAGAAGTCAGCTTTCGGAATTTTTTTTCTGGAAAAGTCAGTAACAGATGATTGCATTTTTATTCGTCCAGGGACAGAGTGACATGTTTTTATTATTATTTTATTATAATTATAATATAAATGCTCAGACTATCCGTTGCACAGATGTACCTATAATTTTATACTGGAGTATATTGCAAGATGGCTTAAATAAACTATTACAGTCAGTGTTGTGTCAAACTTGTTATAAATTCATTTGTGATATATTATGTACTTCCTATTAGTTACCCTAATGAGTACGTTTGATGAATTTTACCTGTTTAGTTTTTGTGAAATCAAAAGAAAGTTTAGGGGTGTAAGGGTTCGAATAACACCATAAGACTTGATACACCCAAGCCAACCTCACCTGCACATGGTGCACCCTGCTGAATAACGAACGAGGCAATGGCGAAAGCGGGGTGGTAGAGTTTGACAGCCTGACTGGGTTCGAACCACCATATATATGGCGAAAAAGCCCATCATAGTGATTCATCATCAGATTCAGGGATCAGCCTGTGCATATCCAGCTTTTCGCAGGCCGGCATGACAGCGGTGACCGGCGATGGATAGTATGTCTCTCAGTGGTCGCCACTGTTTTAGGATTGTACTGTGCTTAGCATCAGGCACAGTGCAGTCATTTTGCCGTGCTGCAATAAAAAATTAAAAAATACGTTCGTCGAAGTGATTGAATCGTAAAGAACGTATTGTCGTTATATTTATAGATGAAGTACTATGGAGAAATAAAAACTACCACTTACCACCTATATTTATACACTTTATATTATACTTATTATTATTACCAGATTAAATACCGATTTTAAGTTAATTTTTTACTGTGAATTTGTTGGCAAGCATATTTTACACAAACCGATTGTTAATAGCTAATAGATAATTAATGACGTAGTATATTATTGAAACTGATACAAAAAATGGAAAGGATAGGCTATTTTAAGCTTAAACACATTGATATACAAAAACCCAAAATGCACACTTAACGTCCCACAGACGGTACACAAAAATGAGAGCATAATTTCGGTTTATGTAGTCATTTCAAATAGTCTCGCGTCGCTTGCGTCCTTGTAAAAGCAACTTTAAATCATTCGAGTAAGACTGATTTGCAAAATCATAAGATTATCGCATAACAATAACCACGTAAGTATATTGGGTAGTTTTAGCGGCCGGTTTTGAGCGCTACTTTTATTCGAGACCGTGCGTCTTGGGTTTTTATATGTCAATGCTTAAACAACATAATATCACATAATTGTATAATTTACATTGCTTAAATTGATCAAACCATAATAATAATCGGGAAGTAAATTCAAACAATCTCCAGCATTCTGAAAGATCTGGAAGTACGCTACGTAAATCATTAAAAATTACATACAGATAATGTATGCTGTCATACATATACTAAGAATGTAGATGTAACGTGTCTGTACTTTTTCGATTTTCGTGAAAAAAGTTGTTGCACGTGTCTAGGAATCTATACTATCTATACTAATATTATAAAGAGGTAAAGTATGTGAGTTTGTGACGTGATATTGTAGGGGGTAATCTCAGGAACTACAAAGCCTATCTGGGCCTCACCCACTTTGCGGGGCTCGGACCGCGAATATCTGGGGCGGCGGCGGCACTCGGCCGGTTTCTCCCCAACGTGGGGGGGCCGGGCGCCGGGTGCCGCCGACTCTACATGGGAGTCGTGCGGGCGATGGCCTCCTACGGGGCACCAGTCTGTGCTGATGCCCTCGGTGCCGCCAACGTGCGTGCGCTCCGCAATGCGCAGCGCACGGTGGCACTGAGGGCAATCCGGGCGTACCGGACGGTGTCCTCGGCGGCGGCCTTCACGCTCGCCGGCTCCCTGCCCTGGGAGCTGGAGGCAGGAGTTCTCGCCGCCGTGTACGAGTTCACGGCGGCGAGGAAACGAAGGGGGGAGCCTCCGGCTCCCAGGGAGGAAGAGGCGGAGAGACGGCGTCTCAGGGGGGACGCCGTCGAAAGGTGGCAGCAGGACCTGGCGGACGAGCGATTCGGGCGGACTACAGTGGACGCCTTCCGCCCGGTCCTGCGGGAGTGGACTGCCAGGGAGTGGGGCTCCCTGACGTTCCGACTAGTGCAGGTACTCACCGGACACGGTTGCTTCGGGTGGTACCTGCACCGGATAGCGCGCAGGGAGCCGACCGCCGCCTGTCACGAGTGCGGCGCTGA
>MU163739.1:38523-84227 GCA_015888305.1 Antheraea pernyi | reverse complement strand
AAATCCCTTATGGATACGCCACCCTCCCGGGGGAGAGGGTGGGTTATGTCCGAGTCGCACGGACTAAAACCCCACGGTGTACCGACAGACCGTTTTGTGGGGGCGGCAAGGGATCGTTCGAGCTAATCAACCTTGTAGAGCCGCCCCCACGGTCCGCCCGGCGGAAGGTGACCGCCGGGCTCCTACCTATAGAGGGACAGAAATAGAAAGGCACATTATTTGTGAGTGTCATAGGCTATATATCATCACGCTAAGACCAATAAGAACGTAACAACAATGAAGAATGTTTTAAAATCGGGGTTTTCTTTCCTTTTGAGAGCTTCCGCTGCGTCTTAGCCCAAAATAACTAGTCCACACGTACGAAGTCGCGGGCAGAAGCTATTAAGTAAATATGTATACTAATATTATAAATACGTAAAGTTTGTGAGGTTGTAAGGGGTAATATCTGGACAGGCGGAGAAAAAATGGTCTCAGGTCACAGCTAGTGATTTATATAGATACAAATACAGGCGTAGTCTCAAACAGCTACTAGTATAGAACGTATTTCAGATATATGTATTTGTTCATTTAATTTAACAATAAATCCTATTGTTTTACTGTTAAAGTATAATTTCTAATCATATTTAGTTGTAAGACATAATGAAAATATTTTCACGAAATTAATGTTCTTTTTTCTAGATCTTACTTAATAACTAATACATATAAAAAAATCTTATGTACCCATGAAAATCAAGTTATTTTTTGTTATACCTATATGTATATAATATTTTATCTAACACAATAAATAACTCTAATATAAATATAAATCTAGTATTTTGTCGGAGCTATTCTACGAAACGGCCATGATGATTCTGATGACAATTTTACAAACAGATCGAGAAATTCTCAGAATATTATCTACGCTTAACATGTATGCTTCTCCATAAGGGGTCAGCAGTAGTGATATGACATTTTAATAAAACCTCAAAATCGGTAAAATATATACTATAATATAAAACTATAATAATAGAACGATTGTAGTTAAAAAAAGTAAAAACAACCTACCATTAACCTAGACGTAATACATAGCTCCTATAAAGTAAGAAAACTATTTTGATTTGATCAAAGTCGCTGGGAGCATCTATTTACGTCGCATAATCTCTATTTCTATACTAATGTAATAAAGAGGTAAAGTTTGTGACGTTGTAAGGGGTAATCTCAGGAACGTCCGTTTTGAAAATTTCTTCCAGTGTTATATAGCTCATTTATCGGGTAAGGTTATAGGCTATATATCATCACGCTAAGACGCATAGGTGTGGAGCACCAATGAAGAGTGTTTCAAAATCGGGGTATTTTTTCCTCCTGAGAGCTTCCGCTACGTGTTAGCGTTAACCAATAGTAACTATTCCACGCAGACGAAGTCGCGGGCAGAGGCTATAGTATCTTTCAAAAAAATATAATGACCATAATATAATACAAGTTAAAAATTAAGTCAAACTACTTATCGGCTTATAACATACTATCTTCTGCCCGCGACTTCGTCTACGTGGAATAGTTTGCGCTAACGCTAACTTTAACTCGCGATTTCATTTACGTAGAAGGTGAAAGTATTTTAAAATAATACCAACATCAACCCCGATTTTGAATTGGTCGTCAGTGACTCGTTCCTATTGGTATTAGCGTGATGACTTATAGCCTATAGCCTTCCTCGATAAATGGGCTATGTGTCATTGAAATAATTTTTAAATCGAACCAGTATATCCAGATATTACCACCTACAATCTCGCAAACTTTATCTCTTATAATATTATCTCTGCCCGCGACTTCGTCCGCGTGGAATGGTTACTTTGTGTTAACACTAAAAGGCAACGGAACCTCTTAAGAGGAAACAAAACCCCGATTTTGAAACATTCTTCAAATCGGACCAGTAGTTCCTGAAATTAGCGTGTTCATGCAAACAAACTCTTCAGCCTTATAATATTAGTAAAAAAGTAGTGACTACCAAAATCTTTACTTTTGTCTCGTACTTAATTCGAGCCGTCGTTGAAATTGCAATAACTTTTAATAGAATTGACAGATTTTAATGAAACAAAGACTAAGATACTCTCGAGGAAATCTCTCAAAAGGAAAAAAGTGCCCGATTTTGAAATTGGTGCCCTGCTTCTATTGGTCTTAGCGTGATGTTATATAGCCTATAGCCTTCCTCGATAAATGAGTTACTTAAAACCGAAAGATGTTCTCAAATCGGACTGGTAGTTCCTGAGATCATTGCGTTCAACCAAACAAACAAACAAACTCTTCAGCTTTATATATTAGTATAGATAGCTGTGGCCGCGACTAACGTACGCGTTGAACGTTTAAGAAAAAAAGTGTTTAATAAAATCGTCTGGAACTATTAAGTCTATTTACTTATCCTAAAGTCCCAAAACATATTACCGATTTGCCGGACTGTAAATTTAAGCACCATGTCAAGCGGGTTTTAGTGTCGAAAGGCTACTATAGAGTGGATCAATACGTGAACGATGGTGACGTCTGGAATTGACTCCTCTCTGTGCATCCACTAAAAACGGTATTGTAACGTATAATGTATTTGAAATATATATATATATGTAAAAAAGATGTACCCAATCGAGTTTCTTGCCGGTTCTTCTCGGTGACTGGGTTGTTTTCCGAACCGGTGGTAGTTTTGACGTTCATAAGCGCCTTATTAGGGCCTAAACTGAATAAAGTATTTTTGATTTGATTTGATTTGATTTGATCCAATTTACTCTCGTACTTACGCCGCGTCGTCATTAAAATTACAATAACTTTTGATAGAGTGGACCGATTTTAATGAATGAAAGATAAAGTTATTCTCGAAGATATGCTTTATAATTTTATCGTGAACCCAGTACTTTAGCAGTGATACGCGTTCACACAAACAGACAGACAGACATTTCTAAAAATTATTGAAATGTATTCTATTCCTCATTCCTATGTCATTGGTGGCAAACGAACAGGTGTGTCACCTGCTGTTAAGTGATCACCACCATCCATGCACACTAACAACCCCAGAGGAGTCGTAAGTGCGTTGCCATCTTTCGGAGGGAAGGGTTAGGGGAGGGAAAAGGAGAGGAGAGGAGAGGGGAGGGGAGATGGGTCTCCGGCGCTCTCACTGACCGAACGAAACGCAACAATGCAAGCACTGTTACTTCACGTCGGTTTTCTATGAGAGGGTGGTACTACCCCGGGCGAGCCGACCCATTCATGCTGAAACCAATAATAGTTTCAGCGTGGCTCTACCACCATTTGAACAACAACTTTTATCAGGAAAATCGAAAAATTACAAACACGTTTGATATACATTCTTATTATATCTATAGATAGGTTGCATAATACAATTAAATTGTGGTCAGCGTATTTCTATTATAAAATATATCGATAACTTCACTATAATGTAATACTTTTATCTGTTGTATAATACGTTTTATGACAATAATAAATCTTGATATAAATATTTCCGTTACATTTATCTCTCACTGTATCCACACTATGTAATATTTCTTAAGTTCGTTCGCTGACCAGTCTATCAATCATGGGCTGCGTCGAGTCAAAACAAACATTTATATTTCCACCTGCGTTGTATAATAGACTTTATTGTTTAGGCTATAAGTACTAGTTTTGTAATGTCCGTAAATTGTGTGTACTTTCTCAAGAGGCCGGTGTCGGTGACGATCGTGCTCCGTAGATTTCTGGAAGTTCCAACGTGTTTCGGGCTACCGTTTGACCCAGAAACACGGACTTGAGAAATGTTTTCACACGTTATTCCACTTGTGAAAAGTACAATGTAAGGTATCAGCTTTGTTTTGTAACACATCTGTCTAAACGTTAGTTATTGGCAATAGAGATTAACTCTCGAATATATATACTTAAAAATTTATTTGAAGTTATTTGTATTAAACGTTAGGAACATCTGATCGGTCAAGTATACATAGATATTACTTTAAAATTCTTTTATTTGGTGAATTTGAACTTGTATACTATAACATAGTAGCGTACACTTCTTTTAAAAGGCCGGCAACGCACTTGCGAATCCCCTGGTGTTGCTAGTGTCTATAGATGGCGGTGATCACATGTGTGACACACCTGTTCGTTCGCCACTTATGTATTAAAAAAAAATGTTTAAAAAAAGTAAGATTAATAAGAATATACCTACCTGTACATATGTACATTCATAGATAAATAGTCATTTCTTTTTTATTGTTTTTTATTATTGTAAGATAATAAGTAATAAGGCTCGTTAAGATTTGGGAATATTGTCAGCTTTTGTTAGAGGATTTACTCAATAAAAAAAAAAACACATTATTCAAATATGTCCCGGACGTTTACTACTAAAAAGGTTATGTTAAGTCTTCTAATCCATATTTCGAAGTATTAGAGATATTTTATCAGCATCAGTATAAACATCATTTTCTTACCCTTTGGTAGGCATAATATGCTTTCCTCTTCCACTCTCTCTTGTCAAAATTCATCTCAGATGACACCCTTTATACACATAATTTTTAACACAACCTACCCATACCTTTTTCGGTCTTCCTCTAGTCCTATATCCGGTTATTTTCATACTTCATACATATCACTTCATGACACGCCCATACCATGGTAACTTATTACTCTTCAATTTCTCTATCACTGGCGGTTATTGTCAAACCTCCTTTGATATACTCATTCTTAATCTTACCCATTCTATTTACACCACAAATCCATCTTTACATTCGTATTCTCAACATCTGGTTAACTTGAATCTGTATGCCATATTATTCCAATATGTCGCAGACATGTTTTAACTAAAATAAATATCTAATCAAGTATCTATTACGCGTTTTAATGTATTAGATATATTTTATATACATCACTATCTATCATCATTATATATTACAAAACTAAGTGCACTGCCACGTCTGTCTGTCTGTTCGTGATAAACTCAAAAACGAATAAACGCATTTTTTTGTGGTTTGACCAGTAGATTGAGTGATTTCACGAGGAAGGTTTAGATATGTGATTTGTCTATGTTTTATTTACTATTATCAGGGTGGGAAATAGAAGTCAATTTCAAAATTAAAGTTTAAAATATCCAAGATTTATTATTATTTTTCAAAATCAAAATATCCTTTATTCAATTTAGGCCCTGAGAAGGCGCTTATGAACGTCAAAGCTACTACCGGTTCGGAAAACAGCCCAGTCATCGAGAAGAACCGACAAGAAACTCGATCTGGTTTATTTTTTCATGTCATATATTTGTATAGTAACATAAATATTTACATTCGTTATTAGTGGGTGCACAGACAGGGGCGTCATTTCCAGACGTCACAATCGTTCACGTATTGATCCACCCTATAATAGCCTTTAGATATTAAAACACGTTTGACATGGTTCTTGAACGCACTATCAGGCAAATCGGTAATGTGTTTTGGGTCTTTATTATAAAACTTAACACTATTACCTAAAAAACTGTTTTTGGATTTAGTGAGCCTGAAGCATGGAATGACCAATATTATTTGTCTTAATAAATTCAATATTTTATTTTATAAATACTGATTGATTCTAGACACCTTTTTATTTTAAGTTAAAAATCCCGGTTACGAAACTTAAATAATTATTCCAAAAAGACGAATAACATAAAATTTAACAACAGGTCATACGAGATATTTTCAACGTCCGTACTGTTCGAGATTTATATCTTGGTCATCTCTGTATACTATTATAAACTGGATATAATCGACAATTTAACGAAAAACATCAAGGTCCGGTAACGGTTCTCCCAGTTTCGGGACAAATTATATACGTACATAAAACGGCACGTAAAATACATAAATCGTGTTTAAATAAGCTCTACGGTCAATACCGAAACTGTACTCAATCGCATTCGACGACTATGGGTTCATTAAAATACCAAAAATTTGTAATAGAAAAGTAAAAGGTCCATAACTTGACAAATATCAATCTTACGTATTTAGTATGATAGCCTTTTCTGTAGAAAATTATATGTGCTACAAGTATCTTATTACCATTTTTCCTGTTGGTTCAGTCAATAATAAAATAACAACAAAAATACAAGAGAATTCTACAAAATTGAATTTCAGTGACATGTACTGCCTTACCGGTGCGAGTTACAGTTAAGTTGTGATACGCACTATTGTAGAACGATACACAATAACATAAAACGCCGCCGAGTTATAAAGATTTAAAAAATTATAATTAAAGTGTACGTGCGTTTTATATGGAAAATCTTCTCACACTTTGAGAGAGTACTTATTAAGGGCTCAAATTTTCAGGCAATTTTTTTACTTATTTCCAAAAAAAATATTGCTTGGGGACAATAAAAACACCCTAACATACCTATATGAACCTTAATTAAGCTTTAACCTAGGGTTTATTAAGACAAAAAACAATATTTTGAAACACTTATTAATTTCACCTCAGTTAAGTAATATTCCAATAATTATACTAAAATTTAAAATAATTATAACACTACTTTGTATAATTGATGTAATTTTAATTAATGTAGCGAAATTCATCATTTCTTTGTAAACTATTGCTTAATTTATATTGGCCTTGTAATTAAAAAATGTTATTATATAATAATGTAATCACGGTCTAGGTCTATCCTAACTAATATTATAGATGCGATAATATTATAGAACTTCCTATGGGTGAGTTTTATAGTAAATTCTGATCCGCAACTTTTTTGTGCAACGAAAAGTAGTGGGGGTAAGCACTGTGTAGGGTAGAGTGTTGAAAACACCGGTTCTCGTCCAATCACCGAAGTTAAGCAACGTCGGACGCGATCAGTACTTGGATGGGTGACCACCCTGGGAACTCCGCGTGATGTTGGTTTTTGTTGTATTTTTTAATTGGAGTATTTCCGTATAAAACAAACGTATGTTCTATCGTATGTCTTTATGACATACCCTGTTTTCATAGAGGAAAATTTTATTTGCTGTAATGATTAATACCCGGGAGTAGTATTTTTATATTAGTATTTTTGTTAATTTTCGTATTAAAAGTATTGCGTCAGTAGTCTTGTAATATTAAAATAAACTCTAATCTTTAGTCATCTAATAACTTTCAGTTATATTTGTACTTTAACAAAATATTGACTGACAGCATGAGCTTCGTAATTATGTTTGCCTCTCGAATCACAAAATATTTAGGTATCCTTTCATATCTGTTGATAGGAATTTTAAGTCTCCACGTACTATGTTTATGCTGGACATGTTCTACCTATAAATTATCAATTGACGCATAAAATATCTTTGACGTGTTTTATTATTCGTTAGTCAAAGCTAAACTTCTATTGTCAGTGTCTCAAATGTGTGCACACAGAATATATACAATTTAAAACCGGATACATCAATTTTTAATAATTGTAATATAAATAACACTTTATTTCGGAAACTTTTATAACAAAATTTCATTGCGGATTTTTTTATCCTATTTGAAACTTAGATGATATATATGTTAGTGCAAAGGCCCGTTTTACCATCATAAAGTATTTTCTACTGCGATAAATATTACACTCTACCGTCTAATACGTAGTAAGCCTATAAAGGGAGTAGCAATAAAAGGAGCGAGGGCACCTGCCGCGGCCTCCCTTGGCAGCGTCTCAAGCCTAGGTCCGAACCCCCGGAGCAGAGCCATCGAGCACGCTGCTACGGCGTTAAGTGACAATACATTCACCAGTTCAACACAAATCATTCCACATACTTGCACATAAAGTAGGTACACATGTAGTGCAAAAGGTTTTGTTCTGATTTTCCTTTTTTCTTCGATATGGTTAGTTAGTTTAGTCAGATTGCTTTACATACACACTTGTATTTCGTTAACTAATATGTATGATTAGAGTAGCTATCTTAGCTTAGTTAGTTTCGTGAATTTGCATTCAAGGCAAATAGGCCACGCCGAGGTTCAAAAATTTTAGCGCCATTGTGCTTATTGCCATACGGCTAAGCACCTTAAGCGCTTCACTAAAAAGCCGGGTGAAGCTATGAAATCCAGTCATGCCAACAGTGTGTAGTCAGTTCGAAAAAAAAGAAGCGGGGATCATTCTTGCGCAGACCGTTCGTATCTCTATATATATTTGCAACTGTATACAGTAGGGGATTACTGTATCAGCTAATAAAGATGACTTCTCCATAGGAAATGTATGACACATTTATAACTGCGACTTCAACATTCTAGTAATTATGGAATTATTATTTACATGTAACGAATGATGATATGCGGAAAGCTAATTTACTGAATTAGCAAAATTTTATTTCATTGAACCTACAAAATTTATATGAATAAAGTGGAAAATGAATATATATATTTGAATATGGAACTTTACTTTATTATTACTGTGTAGCGTTACAGCGACTTTTTTTTGAAAGGGGTGTAAGGGGTGTGGAACAACATCATAAGACTTGAGACACCCAAGCCAACCTCACCTGCACGTGGTGCACCCTGCTGAAAACGAACGAGGCAATGGCGAAAGCGGGGAGGTAGGGTTTTACAGCCCGGCTGGGTCGCAACCACCATGCATATGGCGAAAAAGCCCGTCATAGTGATTCGCTTCTACGGGTCGCGTTTCGGGATCAGCCTGTACATATCCAGCTTTTCGCAAGCCGGCATGACAGCGGCGACCGGCGATGGACAACGTGTCGCTCGGTGGTCGCCATTGTTTTTGGACTGTACTGTGCTTACCATCAGGCATAGTGCAGACATTTTGCCGTACTACAATAAAAAAAAAAAAATAAGCACAGCAAAGTGACTGTACTGTGCCTGATGGTGAGCACAGTATAATCCAAAAACAATGGCGACTACCGAGAGACACGCTATCCCTCACCGGTCGCCGCTGTCATGCCGGCTTGCATAAATGTCTCTTCACGTTATGCTTGAAAGACCCCATATTATAGGAAGGAGGGAACACACTGGCCGAGAGATTGTTCCACAGCTTCACTGTAATGACTGTGTAATAACATATTTAATACTACCTCCAGAATTTACAATTCCATTATATCTACAGTAAGATTTTACGAAATATTTGCAACACGGTGTAATACTTAGCTTAGATAAATCTACAAATTTATTAGAATACGTTCATATAGTTGCAAACAATAGTTGCGATAAATATGAATAATGCAGTTAGTAATACAATGAAACGTGCATATGTATATTTTAATGCATTTAAAATTTAAGAGTTGTCTTTGATGTTTCGCAGTATTTGGATTACAATAGATTCATTGACTTAGTGATAAATTAGTGGACTTATTATACTTACAGTACATACAAAATAACAACCGTATAATTAAAAATATTCCTTTTGCATAAACGAAATGAGGTCTGCTGTTGTGAACGGATCACTCAAAAACTACGGGACAGACTTGATCATTTTCTTAGTTTTACATCATAGACTCTCAGTCCTTATTAAAAAAAAGTTATCACTTGTTATCACCCACCTCCGGTGCCGCTGCATCGCATTCAAGATACGGGACTACAACACGACCGGAACATTGATATTAGCGCCACCATATTATAAATATACATCGACACTAGCGCCAACATATTAGAGATACACATTGATACTAGCGTCACCATATTAGAAAGATACATTAACACTAGCGCCACCATATTAAAGAGATATAAATAAGAATTATTAATATTATATAGATTTTAATAAGACTTAAATAAGAATGGATATCATTATATAGAATTGAATCATTAGTTTGATCATTATTAATAATAGTATATTCTTTGACTTCATAGTTCGGCCATGAAGGGCAAGATGTCGCTGATCTACATGTCGAAACAGATTAGGAAACATATTAGAGATACATAAATAAGAATAATTATATAAAATTGTTGTATAGCTTAAATAAAATTAATTTGTTCATACTTTATTATTTTTGTGTTACTTAAATTATTTTGCGGAATTATGTATAAATAGTAATCGCTTTGACTTATATAGATGGGCCTTTAAAAGGCAAGATGTCAGTGTTATCTAGACACTTCTTATATACCAAGTATTGTAAGGCGAAGCTCTGGCCAAATAAATAGTGACAGTATCTACGAAGTATTTATTGCCATTCCTGACTGCATCGACACTATCCGTGATTAGTGTAATACACTATATTTTCATCTATACATAGTATAAAAAAGTCCTCTGCTACGTCTGTGTCTGCCTGTCTATTTGCGATAAAATCAAAAACTACTGAACGAATGTCCTTGCGGTTTTTACTAGTAGATAGATTGATTCACGAGGAAGGTTTAGGTATATAATTTGTCTAGGTTATTTTTTTATAATCAGGCATAGACAACGTCAGCTGTGCCCGCTAGTTTAGTATAACGTTTGTCAAGTTAATAAAAGTGCGATTTTTAACCTGCTCAATCGTTTGTGTTCTCGTGGAGAAACGGGGTAAGCGGTATGTTGCGCATTATTTACAAACAAATGTTGTAAGCCAAGTTTATTTTTTCTCACAATTTTTTTTCCTCCGTACATATATGTTGTTATACATATATGTTTATAGTTACAGATCATGACGACGAGATTGCAGTACGTATATCGTTTTTTTATGGGTACAAAAAACTTAAAATAATCAGAAAAAAAAAACAAAAAAGTTTATCTGAGAGAAAATCAGAAATGTTTGCGCAAAGGGTAAATGTATGTACGTAATCTTTTGCGATTCTCTGTTAGATTATTTAGATTTTTCATGCATTTGTTTAAATGTATTACATAATTCACGTAATTCAGAAAACTAGTTCAGTAAAAATAGCGTTCCGCCTGTTATCTCTGTTAATAGAACAAAAAATGATAATCGGCATTTCACTTGTTTATTTTTTATTACACATTTATATATACTAGTGGGCGCACAGTGGTTGATATTCGACCATAGATCATTGATGTTTTTAAGTTTGATTTTTATTAGGGTTAATATCATTGTTGAATGTAGAATGAAAAAGGGTAATTGGAACGTAAGAGTAAAATAATACATACAGTCGAGCATAGCAACCTCCTTCACAACCTTTTTTGAAGTCCTTTATTGACAGATGTCAAAATGTCTTTTTTATGGAGTTTTTGGCGGGATTTTGGTCTGTCATGTAGTGGATTTTATATTTTATTCATAATCTTGTGTTACTTGACTCTATATTGTGTAAAATTGGTGGTGTTTTATGTAATAAAGTTTGTTTATTGTGCATACGTGAAGTGAATGGAAAATAATACCACGAACCATGAATTCTGAGATGCCACAAAAACTCCATGGAAAGTTCTAACAAGAGAGCCATCATCTTGTTGGAACATTGAATTAACTATTCGACAATGGAAATTAACAAACACTCTGGACAAAGAAGATAGTAGTACGCTACTATTAACAAATAGACTAAGATAAAAATAATATATTATATAAGATTTGGCGTTTCTGCCTTTACACTAATTTAGACATAGAAAAGATTTGGCGCGCATGCCTTTACATTAACTTGGACATAAAACTGACTAAAGAATAAATAAGAACTACCTATATTGACAACTTCAGAACTAAAAGATGATTTTTGAAAATGTACGAAATATTATATAGTAGATTTGGCGATTAGGCCTATAAAGAATACATAAGAACTTACCTATATTGACAACTTCAGAATTGGCAGTATGGATTAATTCCTTCGCCTGTCCTATCGGACGAATATTATGACTGACTGTCTTTTTTATTTACATGTGTGTATATGTTGTGTAAAATTGAAGCAGTAGTGTGAGTAATGCATATTTTAATTAATTTAATGTATTTCTAATGCATTTTATATAAAATAAATTTCTGCACTTCTCCTCCATATAAACTTTAACTATGCCAAATTTCACGTTCATCCGATCGCCCAATTCCGTTAAAAAGGGATACAAAGTTTAGGCTTCACGTATTAATATATATGATGATGATACGCAGAATTATATTTTTTATTTTACCGTTGTTCTACAAACTACTATGGTGAGTCTATCAAATAACTTACTACTGAAGTTATTAATGGTCTCAGCATGAATGGGTCGGCTCTCCCGGGCTATTACTTCCTGACCGACAGGAACACCGATGTGAAGTAACAGTGCTTGCATTATTGCGTTTCGTTTGTTCAGTGAGAGCGCAGGAGGCCCACCTCCAGTCCTCTCCCTCCCTTCTCCCATTCCCCAAACACAGGCTGGCAACGGTGTCTATGGACGGCAGTGATCAGTTACCATCAAGTGACCCGCCTTACCGTTTGCCTCCTATGATATAAAAAAAACACAAATAGTTTTGAGTACGTCGGGTTTACTTTGTAAACCTTATTCCAATTGCAAACTTTATTGCTATCTTTTGTTCCCACTACACGAATTCTCACCTTGCTCTATAAATTCTGATTCTTTCTGGACTACCAGCGTTAAGGCTACCGTAGAGACTATTTTCTGAACTATTCACTAAATTGGATTCGCTACAAAGTATTGCGTTTGGAATGAAATTTGTTCAGATAAAATACAAATGCAATGCGTTGTGTAACTTGGGTACCAACATTTGAGAGAATCCGATCCAATCTTAATAAATCGAGATCGTGCGCTGCAATAGCCTAAGTTAGTTTTATTATGGTATAGTTTTATTAATACTTACTAATATTACAAATGCGCAAGTCAGTTTGTTTGTTTATTACACTTTCACGTCTTAAATACTGCACTGATCATCATGTCATCATAAAATTATGAATACACATTGTCAAGAATGCAAAAAAGAACAGAGGGTAACTTTCATCCAGAAAAAGTACTATATCCGAGAGATAGAGCAAATCTACATGAAAGCGAGCGAAGTCACAAGCAAATACTAATATAAAGTATGTCATAAAGATATAAATACAAAAATGGAAATTCCAAGAAATTCGTTTTCCTCTATTTGTTTGTACTTTATGATGAAATATGTTAACGTCTACGTCCGGTACCGTGACACACCCGAGAGGCGAGACTACAACGCCACCCGGGGGACCACTATTGACCTGCGATACCGCGCTATTGACTCTATCGGGGTGTTACTACTGACCTCGAACGCTATTGGTGGAAGTTATCGGCTGTTCATTATTCATTCCGGTGTGAGACTACATCGGTGGCATATAAAGGGCGAGATGTCGCTGATCTGGGCGCACTCCTATGTGGAAGTTATTGTAAGGCGAAGCTCTGGCCAAATAAATAGTGACAGTATCTACGATGTGATTATTGCCATTCCTGACTACATCGACCCTATACGTGATTAGTGTAACAAATATAATTTTATCTGAAAAAACTTACCTATTTTATTTAATTTTCGCTTATAGACTCGTATAAACACGAAAGCGACAAAGTAGGTGTAATACTCCAGTGTTTTTTTGACTGAAGAAGGTTTTTTTTTTTTCGAACTGACTACGCTATTGACCAAGCAAGGTCTTAACAGCTACACCGGACTACTAAGGCGAGCGCTTAAGGCACTCAGCCGATTTTACTTTGACAACTAGCTCAAGGGTGCGCGGCACACCTCGGCTTTGGCTGTTGCCTGATACAAGCAATTCGCGACCTATGTGAGCTCACCTAAGCTAAGCTAACTATTCATACATATATGAGTTGTTGAAACATATATGTGTACCAAGCATACATACCTCAACAACTCCTACTGAAGAAGGTGTTACTTAGTGGACATCCATTATCAAATATTATAGTAAACGTTACTCTGCATTGCCGCATTTAATTATTATTGTTTTTTTATATACTAATATTTCGCTCTATCTCTCTTACTAGTTGCAGATTAACTTTTTCAGGTTCAGCTCGCGCAACTAAAATCATTTTTTATGCTATAGTAGGACACGTTAGCAGCGTTGTTATGCGGAGTGGTAGGGTTTTACAGCCTGACTGGGTCACAACCCGTGGCGAATAATATGGCGAAAAAGCCCGTCATAGTGATTCACTTTTGCGGGTCGCGTTTCTGGATCAGCCTGTGCATATCCAGCTTTTCGCAGGCCGGTATGACAGCGGCGACCGGCGGTAGATAGTATGTCACTCGATGGTTGCCATTATTTTTGGATTATACTATGCTTACCATCAGGCATAGTGCAGTCACTTTGCCGTGCTACTATACAAAAAAAAGTCAATCTGTTCGAGGCGGAAGTGCAAAGTAACGTACTATATAATATTTAAATTTAGTACTTGACAAAAAAAAATACATAAATTTTAATTCTATCTGTAGACAATCGTGATGGGTATCATCGATGGGTAAAATTAAAATCAACAAGATTAACATGAAAATCAATGTTTTCAAATATAAAATCTCATTTTTACCGCCCCTCCATAATCAGTCCTCCTCTACTTACTTTATTAGGTTTGATTTCATACAACACCCTTATCTGTGACATCTCCTTTTAATTTAATTACTAGCCGCCTACCCCGGCTTTGCACAGTTGTAATAATGAAAAAAAAATTATTTACATCTTCAATTTATCTTTCATTTTCAATTTACATTAGGACCATGTGACGAAATAAAATGGCAACTGGACGTCAAGTCTGTCAATTTGAAGTTCTTCCTTCTGTCATCTATCGCATTTGTTGACTCGCTTTTTATATGTGAATTTTTTTTTATCCAAATTTTTCACTACACCGTTCGGTATTTTAAAATTTTTTTTTTTTTATGTCATTGGTGGCAAACGAACAGATGGGTCACCTGATATTAAGTGATCACCACCGTCCATGGACACTAACAACACCAGAGGAGTTGCAAGTGCGTTGCCCTTTGGGGGGAAGGGTTAGGGGAGGTAGAGGAGAGGGTAGGGGAAGTGGGCCTCCGGCGCTCTCACTGACCGAACGAAACGCAACAATGCAAGCACTGTTACTTCACGTTGGTTTTCTTTGAGAGGGTGGTACTACCCCGGACGAGCGGACCCATTCATGCTGAAATCAGTAATAGTTTCAGCGTGGCTCTACCACCATCAAAATTTGCCTGCACCGAAACTATTCCTTGGAAAATTACAAAAACAAAAAAGTAAGAATCAGCCAAATATATACGTGTTGTCGTTTTGAAGTTAAACTCTAAAACTACTGAACGGATTTTCATCCGGTTTTCACCAGATAAAGTAATTCGTGAGGAAGGTTTAGGTCAATTCGTCAAGGTTTGTTTTAATATTAGGGCGGTATAACGTCTGCCGGCTCTGCTAGTTTATGATAAAATAATTTGGTTTAAAAAAAAACAATTACTAAATCGAGATAGAATGGAGCAGTAAAATAAGCGTATATAATTGTTTCATAGTATTGCAACCTTTCACCTATTTTATAGACCTTATCAGTTAATTAATATAAACAAATACAAAAATGAAGTCATGAGGGAAATTTAGTTTCAAAGCCCATGATTCACTTTAGTTTCTTATCTCGTATAATTGTTTAAAATACCAGTTTTATAAGTGTTCAAAGGTCTCTGTTTGGGATGACTTCGAGTCAAGGATTTATAGCGAATTTATATTTAAAACTATGGATTCATAGTTTTATACTTGGAGCGATGATTCTCATATTTCGACACCGCTTCGATAGACGTAGGTTCGAATACTCGCGAATGAACCGGACCTCATGTGCGTTATGATTCAACCATAGCATGATGGGCTTTTTTTAAACCCGCCAGGTTAGCTAGTATCCGAAAATCTGTTGCCAAGTAATTATGGGTATGTTCCAGCAGCTGCACTTGAGCGTCAGTCCTTCTAGCTTTAGCGTGTTTACCATTTTGGATGACATCGTCTTTTAACATCAGGTAAGATTGTGGTAGAAATGCTAAAATTAGATTTTATATGATTCTTCATATATGACGTAGTTAATGTAACATATAGCTGTATAGTACATACTAACTGTGCCCGCGACTTCGTTCACGTGGAACCCTTTGTACAAAATAATGACTAATAAAGTCATCTGATCGTATTTAGTCCACTTTCCCCTTTCCCTTCCCTTTCTTCCCCCCCCCCCCTCAACACAGGCTGGCAACAAAGATTTTAATGAAACAAAGACTAAGTTACTTCCGAAGATATGCTTTATAATTTTATTTATTGTAAACCCAGTACTTTAACAGTGATGCGTGTTCATACAATCAGACAGACAGACAGACAGATATTTGTAAAAAATTATTGAAATATATTCTATTACTTATTCCTACACACAGGCAACAATTTTTTTCACAAAAACCGAAAATGTACAGACATTTTACATTTACATTCTTATTATATGTACCTATAGATATATTAGTAAACTTAGTAGGACCGAAATCCTGAGGTCAATTATGATTGGACGCCTATTGTATATCAATACGGTTATGCATATTAACTGCAACCCATTTCACCCACACAGAATGTTTGTTCTGCTCTTAGGATTTTGGTGTGAAGTTAGATAATCTAATACGTTCCTTGATAAATGGGGATACTAACCAATGATAATTATTGTCGGATTTATTAGTATCGTTCGGAGATTAGCACACTCTAACTTCAACTTTACCAAATTGGTATAGAATTTTATTACACAATATAAAGCCAATAGTGTACAAAAATAGAAAAAAGTCAATTGATATGTTGTACACCTATTTTAGTTTAAGTAAATATTCTAATGCGACTTCCAACAAGGTTGCGTTAAACGTTTAACGTTACCATGGAGGGGGTATGAAAGCACTGTTGCGTTTAACGTTCAACGGTCCGATCGGGCCGCCGTGGTGAACAGTCGTGTTTGCGCTCCGCGCTCTCCGTTCGTCCGTCCGACCCGCTGACTCGCTCTCGCGCTCGTGCTATCTCGTTCGTTTTCGTGCCGACCGCGCTCGACTTAGTAGTGTCCGTGCTTCGCTCGCATCGAGTCGGTCTCGCGCGCCGTATCGCAGTGTTTGTTTACTTCATGTTTCGCGTCGCGCGCTCCGTTGTTTACGTTGTGTGCGCCGCGTCTCCGCCAGTCTACAAGCGCCGTGTTTACATCGTGCCCCGCACCGATTCGTCGCCGCGTTTCGCGTACGCTACGTAGTTGAGCGAGTCCGCCGCGTTCATTGCTATTCTGTTGCTAAGAAGTAACAATAGTGTCAATCGTAGGCGCTCGATTTTAGAGCGTAGCAAACCGCTCCTCTCGGAGCGAACCCGCGATTAATTTCATTTTTAAAGTCCAGTCGTCTGGCCTGCTCATGGATACCTAACGGTGTAGCCAACGAAGTGAGTTGGAGCGACCTGTCCGCTCGCCGTAGGCCCCGCGGCCTACTGCACTGACAGACGGGCCTGGGTAGCTTAGCCTTGGTGGTGATCACCTAGTTAAGTCCAGTGTGTCTCCCTCCCACCTACCTAATCCCCTCATTCCATCCTCGGGTGTCTGTTTGGGCGTAGCCCGGTTTACCGACACATATCACCTCCACACACGTGCACGCTCACACGCTTACACATAAAAAGTGGATGGGTTTTTTCTTTTTGTTTTTACCCGTATCGAACTGAAATAGTTCAGAAAAATTTCCGACACAAAAATACACATAAGAGTTATTGAGACACGCATGCCTGGTACACATGCATGTTTCAATAACTCATATCTGTATGAATAGTTTAGCTTAACTTAGGTTAGCTAAGATAGATCGCGAATTGCATGCAACAGGTAACGGCCAAGCCGAGGTGTGCCGTGCACCCTTGAGCTAGTTACCAGAATAAAATCGGCTGAGTGCCTTAAGCGCTCGCCTTAGTAGTCCGATAAAACTGTAGAGGCCTCCAAAAAGGCCAATAGCGTAGTCAGTTCGAAAAAAAAAAAAAAAAAAAAAAAAAAAAAAAAAAAAAAAAAAAAAAAAAAAAAAAAAAAAAAAAAAAAAAAAAAAAAAAAAAAAAAAAAAAAAAAAAAAAAAAAAAAAAAAAAAAAAAAAAAAAAAAAAAAAAAAAAAAAAAAAAAAAAAAAAAAAAAAAAAAAAAAAAAAAAAAAAAAAAAAAAAAAAAAAAAAAAAAAAAAAAAAAAAAAAAAAAAAAAAAAAAAAAAAAAAAAAAAAAAAAAAAAAAAAAAAAAAAAAAAAAAAAAAAAAAAAAAAAAAAAAAAAAAAAAAAAAAAAAAAAAAAAAAAAAAAAAAAAAAAAAAAAAAAAAAAAAAAAAAAAAAAAAAAAAAAAAAAAAAAAAAAAAAAAAAAAAAAAAAAAAAAAAAAAAAAAAAAAAAAAAAAAAAAAAAAAAAAAAAAAAAAAAAAAAAAAAAAAAAAAAAAAAAAAAAAAAAAAAAAAAAAAAAAAAAAAAAAAAAAAAAAAAAAAAAAAAAAAAAAAAAAAAAAAAAAAAAAAAAAAAAAAAAAAAAAAAAAAAAAAAAAAAAAAAAAAAAAAAAAAAAAAAAAAAAAAAAAAAAAAAAAAAAAAAAAAAAAAAAAAAAAAAAAAAAAAAAAAAAAAAAAAAAAAAAAAAAAAAAAAAAAAAAAAAAAAAAAAAAAAAAAAAAAAAAAAAAAAAAAAAAAAAAAAAAAAAAAAAAAAAAAAAAAAAAAAAAAAAAAAAAAAAAAAAAAAAAAAAAAAAAAAAAAAAAAAAAAAAAAAAAAAAAAAAAAAAAAAAAAAAAAAAAAAAAAAAAAAAAAAAAAAAAAAAAAAAAAAAAAAAAAAAAAAAAAAAATAAAAAAGGGAAAGAAAAAAAAAAAAAAAAATAATAATAATAATAATGAGAAATGAAAATTATCTGCCTATCTCGAATTCGTGATAAGTACTGACCGACACATTTATGTATATATATATATATATATATATATATATATATATATATATATATATATATATATATATATATATATATATATATATATATATATATATATATATATATATATATATATATATATATATATATATATATATATATATATATATATATATATATATATATATATATATATATATATATATATATATATATATATATATATATATATATATATATATATATATATATATATATATATATATATATATATATATATATATATATATATATATATATATATATATATATATATATATATATATATATATATATATATATATATATATATATATATATATATATATATATATATATATATATATATATATATATATATATATATATATATATATATATATATATATATATATATATATATATATATATATATATATATATATATATATATATATATATATATATATATATATATATATATATATATATATATATATATATATATATATATATATATATATATATATATATATATATATATATATATATATATATATATATATATATATATATATATATATATATATATATATATATATATATATATATATATATATATATATATATATATATATATATATATATATATATATATATATATATATATATATATATATATATATATATATATATATATATATATATATATATATATATATATATATATATATATATATATATATATATATATATATATATATATATATATATATATATATATATATATATATATATATATATATATATATATATATATATATATATATATATATATATATATATATATATATATATATATATATATATATATATATATATATATATATATATATATATATATATATATATATATATATATATATATATATATATATATATATATATATATATATATATATATATATATATATATATATATATATATATATATATATATATATATATATATATATATATATATATATATATATATATATATATATATATATATATATATATATATATATATATATATATATATATATATATATATATATATATATATATATATATATATATATATATATATATATATATATATATATATATATATATATATATATATATATATATATATATATATATATATATATATATATATATATATATATATATATATATATATATATATATATATATATATATATATATATATATATATATATATATATATATATATATATATATATATATATATATATATATATATATATATATATATATATATATATATATATATATATATATATATATATATATATATATATATATATATATATATATATATATATATATATATATATATATATATATATATATATATATATATATATATATATATATATATATATATATATATATATATATATATATATATATATATATATATATATATATATATATATATATATATATATATATATATATATATATATATATATATATATATATATATATATATATATATATATATATATATATATATATATATATATATATATATATATATATATATATATATATATATATATATATATATATATATATATATATATATATATATATATATATATATATATATATATATATATATATATATATATATATATATATATATATATATATATATATATATATATATATATATATATATATATATATATATATATATATATATATATATATATATATATATATATATATATATATATATATATATATATATATTCTTTTTGTTTTTACCCGTATCGAACTGAAATAGTTCAGAAAATTTTCCGACACAAAATACACATAAGAGTTATTGAGACACGCTTGCCTGGTACACATGCATGTTTCAATAACTCATATCTGTATGAATAGTTTAGCTTAACTTAGGTTAGCTAAGATAGATCGCGAATTGCATGCAACAGGTAACGGCCAAGCCGAGGTGTGCCGTGCACCCTTGAGCTAGTTACCAGAATAAAATCGGCTGAGTGCCTTAAGCGCTCGCCTTAGTAGTCCGGTGAAGCTGTAGAGGCCTCCAAAAAGGCCAATAGCGTAGTCAGTTCGAGAAAAAAAAAAAAAAAAAAAAAAAAAACGTTCAACGCTCCTGGGGAGGCGGAATAGAAAGAGACAGAGGGAGGAAAATAATCAAACATTTCGTATCTTACTTTAGTTATCATAACCTCGTTGTAAATGTTATAAATTTGGATATTTCTCCACTCGAAAATGATAATTAAAAGATGCGATCAATTGTGAATTGTAAGCAATGTTAATAAAGTTTGTCTTAAAGGAACAATATGATTTCACTAAAAATCAATTTCTACCCCTTCCTATTTTCATTTCCACATTACGAAGTTTCACTTCTTCCGCGCGGAGGGACTACACGCACTATTTTTTTATCATAACATGATATGATATGCGAGAATTTCAATTGACCGAATCACTCGTAAATTTATGCACTATATTTCCCTCTTTTAGGCAGTTAATAAATAGTACCAATATACGCCTTCGCTCGCTTTCATTCTTTTATCCCCCGGGAATATTACATATATTGTAGTTAAAATGTACCCATATGTGTAGTCCAGTGAAGCTGTTAAGTAAGACCTTGCTAGGTCAATAGCGTAGTCAGTTCGAGAAGAAACAAAATACCCTTATGCCCGAACTCCTCAGAAATGTTTACAAAATTTCAGTGAAGCAAACAAACCAAATTAATAATAATAGTACAGATTAAACATAAAATTAAACGCTACAAACAACTACAAATTTACAAACGTAAAATTATATTATTACGTAGAAATGATAACATTTCCAAATCGTATACAATTCTTGTCATAGTTATTCGAGGAAGCATATTTTACTCAAAACGAAAAACTGAAATAATGTATGAATTTATTCAAAAACTTGGACTCGCTTACTCATTGAAGTGCTTCATTGTTATTATTATATTATACATATGTAATATAAATGAATACATACTAAATTCGTTTGTTTCGTTCGGTCAGTGAGCGCTGGAGGCCTACCTCCCCTTCCCTCTATTAACCCACCCCCCAAAGCGACTCCACTGGTGTTGCTAGTGTCTATGGACGGCGGTGATCACTTAGCATCAGGTGACCCAACCTGTTTGCCACCTGTGATATAATTTAAAACAATCCTTAATCTTAATAATAATTCAATAGACGTGTACAGTCAATAGAATCCATTAAATGTGGCTGTAGAATAACTCCTAAAATTTAGAATGAAATAGGTAAGTATTTAATTGTTTAATCCGAAATTTTACTATGATGTAATAACATACTACGTTTTTTTATAAAATTTAAACAATCCACGATACGTTACACAGGTCATTGGTCAGTGATAATATAATGGAATTACCGGATGATAAATAATTTTCAAGTTCGAGTGAATGTGTGCGATAAAATAAATTATATCTAAACAACAAATTTCAAACAATGAAACTATTAATTTAAATCAATAAACATATGTTGAGGGTCATTTAATAGCAATAATAATTATACCTATAAAGAATAGATTTATTATCTTCATAGTATTCATTTCTATCAAATGGTAATTTAAAAGAGGGGTTTGCGCAGAAGGTAGCTTACTTGAGTTATTACTATAAAATAATGGTAATAAATTTATTAACGATGCAGTAAATTATTTAAAATAGAAGTGTCATTTCGTATGTTTTTTATATCATAAGAGGCAAACGAACAGGAAGATAACCTGATGTAAAGTGATCACTGCCATCCATAGACACTAGCAACACCAGGGGAGTCGCAGGTGCGTTGTCAGCCTGTGTTTTGGGAGAGGGGGAGTGAGAGGAAGGGGAGGGGGAAGGGAATGGAGGGAGTGCCTCCAGCGCTCTCAGCGAACGAAACGCAACAATGGAAGCACTATTACTTCACGTCGGTTTTCTGTGAGAACTGACCCATTCATTCCGGTGAAGCTGTTAAGACCTTGCTAGGTCAATAGCGTAGTCAGTTAAAAAAAACTGGCTAACTAATGGCTTCGGCGTGGCTCTACCACCTACTAAATTATGTGATATGTGTTAGTCTAGTACGGTGCAATGTAATGCAATGCAGTGCAGTGTAGAACGATCAGTAGAACTCTTTTTTTATTATCTAATTTCAGATTTGCAGTAACACTGGAGCGGTCAATGTAAAATGTAAATAATATACTCCCACTACGATGTTTTGAAGGGTATATATGATGTAACATACGTCCATTTTTTTTTTTTTTTTTTTTATTTACGTGGGGAAATCTCTTATGGATACGCCACCCTCTCGGGGGAGAGGATGGGTTATGTCTTTTTTTTTTTTTTTTTATTTATTTACGTGGGGAAATCTCTTATGGATACGCCACCCTCTCGGGGGAGAGGATGGGTTATGTCCGACTCGCACAGACTAAAACCCCACGGTGTACCGTCCGACCGTATTGTTGGGGCGGCAAGGGATCGAACTAAGATATTCCCCTTAGATAGCCGCCGCAGCAGTCCGCCCGGCGGTAGGTGGCCGCCGGGCTCCATCCTAATAGGGAGACAGACTGGGTACACAACAGCTGCCTCTCCTCGCCGACCGGACCCGTGTAATTAGGAGATGGGCCCCCCGGCCCACCCCCTCAGGTCCGGCTATGGTGGTGGGAGGAGAAGGGCAAATCGCCGCCTCCTCCCTCCGGTCCTCCGTTGACGGAGACGGCCACTCAGAGGGTCATCTTCGCGGACCCTCTCCGCCGCCTCCTTCTGCTAGATGACGTCCTCGCAGAAGGTGGCCATCGCAATCCATGCCTTTTCGCTGCCGAGCATGGCCGAAACCACACTCGGCAGCGACAAATCCAGCCCTACCGCCGCAGTCAGAATGCGGCGCTGTCCCTCCCACGCAGTACACTCAGACAGGGTGTGCTGCGCGATGTAACATACGTCCACACATAAGATATTCTAAGCAATAGTGTAGGGTCTGAGAAGAGTTCCAACTGTAAGCTAGTAATGGCTGGCTTCAGTTAGGTATTTTTATTATTATTTGTTATTCGAATAATATAAATAGATTTAATCACGGTATAGTATGAGCTTCTACAATTTATAATTTCTCCAAATTAGTTTGAAGATCCGTAATAGTTAATCTCTGTTGTAGAAAATATTTACAAATCCGTCAGTAACAAAATGAATTTATGTCAGAAAGTTTTAATAGTGAAGTGATAAATTAGATTTCTGTCTGGAGTTTAAGCCTACACAAATGCTACATATTTAATTGTTTTCTAAAATCATATTTCTTTATAAAAGGCCAATTTAAGTAAAGCATAAAAACAGTTTTCCAAATCTACAGGAATTAACTGACATAAGCACTCGAAATGAACCTTTTCTCATTGATATTAAGCTTAAAATTATCTCGTTATTTAGACTTGTTTTAACTTTTTGTTAGAACACGTCTCCCTGACAAGGGTCGGAGCTGTCCAAAAATAGATTTTAACCTTAATCTAATTCGTGACTAAATGAAATCTGTCAGTTTAGCAAAAACACGGTAATGAACCTAATAAAACACAGTGACATGAATTTGCAATTCGGATAAAAGATGCCACTCCGAAGGACATGGGTACAAATCGTTGATTCTAATCCTATAACGAGCTGATCTATCGGTAAAGGAATATATTACGATGCAACTATAATATTAAAAGATATATCTTGTGTACTTGATGATACAAGCTTAATTAAAAACAACGCAATAAATAAAAGATGTTGACAATTAAAAAAAAATCTTCTTTTGATTTTTTTTTTATGTCATAAATGGCAAACGAACAGATGGGTCACATTATGTTAAGTGATCACCACCGTCCATGGGCACTAACAACACCAGAGGAGTCACAAGTGCGTTGCCACCCTTTGGTGGGACGGGTTAGGGGAGGGAAAGGGAGAGGAGAGAGGAAAGGGGAGGGGAGGTGGGCCTTATTAGTATTAAGGTGAAAGCTAAAGTGATAAGTAAATTGAATATGAAAACTCTGTATTTGCTTTCATTCTGAATTCGATAATTCCTGCATTATTAATACAGTATCTAAACTGAAAATAGCATCCACGTTGCTTGAATATTTTATAAGTTAATATAAGTTGTTGTTGCGGCGGTGGGATAGGATCTCTCGCTGCCGAGCGTAGTTGCGGCCATGCTCGGTAGCGAGTATGTGTGGAATGTTGTGGCCTCCTTCTGCGAGGAGGTCGTCTCGCAGAAGGAGGCGGCGGAGAGGGTCCGTGAGCAGAACCCTCAAAGTGGCCGTCTCCGCCAACGGAGGACGGGCAGAAGGAGGCGTCAGTTTGACCGCCTCCTCCCTCTGTAACCGGACCAGGGAAGATAGGTCGGGGGGCCCATCTTCCCATTACAAAGGTCCGGTGGACGGAGGAGACGGCCGGTGTGTACACGGCTGTCTCCCAACAGGACGGGGCCCGGCGGCGGCGTTTTTACTGCTGGGCCAACCGTTGGGGCGGCACGATGAAGTCTATAGAGATCTCGTGCCGCCCCAACTATAGCGGAAGACGTACACCGTGGAGTTATAGTCCGTGCGAGTCGGACATAACCCACTCTCTCCCCCGAGAGGGTGGTGTATCCATAAGGGATTTCCACACGATAAAAAAAAAGCTATTTGAAATGTTCGTATTTCATATTAAAATTATACTTAAAACTGTGTTATATTTACTAGCTATGACATACTGTATATAATTCATAGTAATTACTTTCGATAGTCTAAATTTTTCAATGTTCTCTATTCTTTACTGTTTTTATTGTATGTTCATTAAATAAACGTATATAGATATTTTTATTATTGGTACTTCTGACATACATTTTGAATGGTACCAAAATATTATAAATTATTAATTAGCATTACTGATGCCTAATTTACATAGAATTATGAAACCGCTTACACTTACATACGCACGGGTTTGTTACTCTATGCTAATTTATATTCCATTGGGTGTATAGTTTTTATTTTAGAAAACTTCTCTATTGCATATTCTTTTTTTTAACTTCTTTATTATGAGAATTTCGTTTAGATTATTATAAAATCATTATTATTCCTAATTAGCATCTAGTAATCATATGAACAATACTTTATAAATTTAATTTCTTACAAAAGTCATATCTATCATCATCTATTTCTATAAACATTTTGAGATTTATTATTGGGATTCAATACGTGTATAAGATATTCATAATAAGCGGTGTGTAACAAAATAATTCATAGTTCTAAATATCAAATTATATAGTCATATTTATCTTCTTGTGACATGCTATAATAAAATTCTGGGTATCTCAAATATTTGCCGAAAGCTGTTTGCGAATATTGTTGTGAGTAAGGCAGAATACAATATTTTTAACTGTCTATCTGTCTGTTTGAACATGCTAATCTTATAAAATTATTAGATGAAATTCCACGGAATATTCACAGATGAGGCGAGCGTAGTTTGGGATAACGTATAAGATTTATTTTATCAAAATGGGACCACTTAAGAAAATGTCAGTAAAGTTTGTAAAATAATTAGAAGACGGTGATGGTCCTTAAATTGTGACCTCAGTATCAGTTGCTTTTAAGACGGCGAGCTCTAAATATTTAAAAAAAATAGATTGGACATAGTTTTTTTAATGGTATGGTATGGCTTAGTGAAGCAAACAGGATTTTTGTCAATGTCCTCAACCATACTACACTGTGAACTTTTTATAACGAATTTCAAGGGACCAAACATTTTTTTTCGTTATAAAGAATTTTCGTTATGTGGAGGGAAGAAAGAAAATAAATGGTTTTGTGGTAAACCACACAAATTGAACTTCTATCTACGTTATAGAAAGTTTTTCGGTATAACGAACGACGTTATAAAGAGTCTATATACTGTATTTTAAACGTTGGACAAAAAGAATCACTATAATTTAAGAATTAATTTCAAATGAACGAAGCCACAGGCATAGCTAGTATATTAAAATAACATATTTAGTCTCAAAGCGAGATGCAATTAAATTAATGCAAGAAAAGCATCGTGCAGACACGAATGTAAATTAGATTTTGACAGCAGATAAATGTCTGCAGACTTTGTAGTTCGCAAAGACCATCTATTGTTAGTAAATCTATTTAATTTTAGTACTATTTGTTTGAATATTTCAATAGTAACAATTAAGTTCGTCGCCATCATCATTTAAACCCGTACAGCAATTAATATACTCATTTACATAGTATATCTTTATGGAATGATGCTATGAAATATTCACATTTGTAATTTAGGTTTTTGACTAGTAAACATATAAAGCCATGATAGCTCAGTCGTTTAGCACAGCATTTCATCGGTTTACATGGTTTCGAATCCCTATTATGAGTCAGAGTAGAAAGTCGGTGAAAGAAAATGTTGTTATTAAAATTTTTGTCTTGGCTTTTTCTGATGCTTCCTTGGGTTTAAGCAATCATGTGCAGGTTGAAAATCTGTCGTCTAGCATGTATGATGTGTTCCGGCAGCTATGCTTGAAAAAAATCAGTTATCTCTAGGTTCAATGTATACTGGCTGTGCCCGCGACTCCGTCCGCGTGGAGCCCAATATAAAGAAACAGTGACCAATAAAACACCTGAATGTTAAGTCCATTTACTTATCTACGTTTCTCCCGTACTTATGTGACATCGTCATTAACATTACAATAACTTTTAATAGAGCGAACCGATTTTAATGAAGCTAAGACTAAATGTTACTCGAGCATACTCTTTATGATTGTCTTGGTGAGGTTTAATCTGAACGTAATACTTTAATAGTGATGCGTGATCATACAAACAAACAGACAGACATTTATAAAAATGATTGAAATATATTTTGTCACTTACTCTATATATACAATTCATTGTTGCGAAATCAGGAGTTTTCCCTGTAAATTCGGAGGTTTTTTAAGATCTTAGGGGGATATTTAGGGGACTAATTGATAAAAGATACCTTATCAATTTAGAAATGACATAAGCTTACAATGTATGATTCTTTACAAAGATCGGTCAAAGCGTTTTGAAGTTAAATCTGTATCCATAAACCATTGATATACAAAAACCCAAGATGCACACTTAACGTCTCACAGACGGCATACAAAATAGAGGTTATAATTTTGGATTATGCACTCATTTCAAATAGTCCCACCGCTTGCATCATTGTAAAAACAACTTTATATCATTCAAGTAAGGTTGAATTTGCAAAATCATAAATTTGTCGCATAACTATAACCTCGTATATATATTGGAGAGTTTTGCCACCGGTTTTGAGCGCTACTTTTATTCCAGACTGTGTGTCTTAGGTTTTTATATATCAATGTCATAAACAGATAAACAAAAATTGTTTTAACATATTGGCGATAGTCCTTTATGATAGCGCATCTATCGCAAATGCAGTGAAACAAAAAAAAATGTACATACAGAACTCCAAATTTTTTTATATGATAAATAAGTTTGACTACAGTATGTGTCAATCCCACGTATCGTAGAACGAAGTTATATGAACATGCGGTGACCTCAAAGCCTTTCGATCAATCGTAAACCGGCTTTTAAAATTATGGTTTTACGCATCGTAATAAATGAGTCAACGTTGCCCTAACCCTAATAATTAATAGTGTAACGGTAAAAAAATGATCTCACGATCTCACGGAAGTTTTAAATGCGAGAAATTATTCAAAGTGCTTTGTTGCAATGTAACCGAATGTGGGCTTGCAGCAATGTATCGAAAAACCGATAATATCGATTTACATGCCGACATATCGATTTTAATCGATATGATGAAACTGAGGATACGATATAGGAATATATTGCATATTTAAAATTATGTCAAACGTTAATATTATTCGTTGACTTCAATTTTGGTTACATTTTAATTTTGCAAGTTTCTTACCTTTCCTTATACGATATATTTAGGGTTATCGATCTAGCATTGCTAAAGTTGTAAGCAACCTATCGTCTCTTTTTCAAAGCACTTAATAACTGCCATACAATCAATACCAGAATAGTTTTGTAAGGCAAGGGATTATCCAAATTTTAGTTGTAAAGTTTTTATTAAACAATACTTTTTTTATGAATGTAATTTCAGTATAATTTATGTGTTAGTTTTAGACTTTTAAAACCAAATCCTTATTAAAAAGTTCTAAGATATCGAACAGTCGATACAAATATCGATATATTTTTAAACTCGCATCCCTAGCCATATAGCCTAAGCTTAGTTTAGTAGCACATTAAGACATACTCAATAATTATTCATGCTCCGGTTTAGCGGCATCGTTTGGGTCATTTAATATCGTAACGATATATTATATGTACAGGCGCAACAAATTAAAAAAATGATATCAAAAATATACTTTGTTTACAAAATTTCTTTTACTTTCAAATACAGTTCTTACATTTATCATATTTGCAAAATCATAAGTTTATCGCATAACTATAACCACGTATGTATATTGCGGAGTTTTGCCGACGGTTTTGAGCGCTACTTTTATTCGAGACTGTGTGTCTTGGGGTTTTATATGTCAATGGTAAAATGTTATAAAGGTATTGGTTTTATTTATAACATTCACAGTGTGTATTCGAATTATTTAATCGTTAAAATAATTCGAAATCTAATTTGCGTAAATAACAATATTGAATCTTAATATTGTCTAGCTCCTTGAGTCCGCAATAATTAACAAAGCAAAAAATCTTATTTCTCTTTGAATAACACAATAAATATCATTCCGAAGCGAGTGAAGTTAGATGTGTTAATTAAACACGATAGGCGTCATCCCAACGCTTACTACAGAGTAACCATGACTTTATAATGTTTTAGGAGACAAAAATAAACAATAAATGTAATGTTTTGTATTTATTATTGACTAGCGACCCACCCCAGCTTCGCACGGGTTCAATGTAGATACTAATATGAGGCAGTATGGAGTGATTAATAATATTATGATTGGTCTATACTTCAGGATGTCTTTAGAATAATACCGTATTGCATAAAATAGCTTGGTAAATAACACTTTTTTTTTCGTAAAAAGATAAAAAAAATTGTGCACTTTTTTAACGATCATTTTAAGATATACAATTCCGTAGTCCATTAATTTGATCTATTTCGTAAGGTTTAGTCAGCGTTTGCGATTTTAGCGCACTCAAAATATGTTAGTTACGACATTACATGACAAAACATTGAATTTTTTGGCTTGTCTGTAGTATAATATGTATGTATTGTACATATAAACATTCCTCTTGAACCACTCTACCTACTAAAAACTGTTTAAATGCGTTAAATAGTTTAAAAGATCTAAGGGAGCAGACAGCGGAAACGACTTCATTTTTCTGTTATTTTTTTAAATACATATATTTAAAAGTGTATAAATTCACATAAATTTTAAACAATAAATATAATATAATATAATTTTAAATATGACTATCGTTAATGTTTTTTTTAATCAAATTATCATATAAGTACTATCTTTTTATGTATGTACACTGATAATAAAATATATATTTCAAAAGAAAAAATTGCAAAAAATATGATTTATTGCAGAATGACTAGCTCACGTAATGTATACCAGTATTATACTGTGCTTACCATAAGGCATAGTACACTCATTTTGCCGTAATAAAATTAAAAAAAAAATTAAAAGAAGAAAAGATCAAATAAAGGCTGCAATCATTATGTCAACAAATGTTTTAGAACGAAATCGTGACTAACTTAATTGATGTTTGTTTTCCGTTCAAATATTGTAAGGGGTCCCTAAAAATTTGTCCAACTGTGTATATTAAGATATTCACCCTAACACTAGGAGGTAATAATATTTAGTCGAAACTAAAGGCACCCATATATCTTGGCTGGGGACTATCGCAAAGCAAAGCCCGCTTGCTTGCCCTTCTAGGTAATTTATATACATTAGTGCTCTTAGCATGACATTTCAAATAAACCGCATACCTTGAAATATACTCTAACAAAAAATATATATTTACTGTCACTTACAATTATGTGTCAGTAAAAATATATGCGTCCTAAATAGTCATAATTTAATACATTTCATTTAAAATTGAACCAATCAACCAAGGGTCCCTAAATCGCAGTTATAAAAATATAACCTAACCATTTACTAATCTAAAATTCTTAAATCCCACTGCTTCATTTATTATTCATATCGTAAACTTAGGAGGGTTACTTAGTGAGAACATTATGCCGCCCTAAATTTACGCACCCTAAGTTTGTCACTTAGAAAATAATATGTAGAAAAGTTTTAATTGTATATCTGTACAATTTTGTTTATTAAACATAAATTGTAGGTAGTAGAGCCACGCTAAAGCTATCACTTAGTATTCGTTCTTAGTTTATTATTATTTGTTTTGATATTATTATTTTACATATTAAATGTGACCATGAAGTGTCATATCCTAGAAATCTGCGAGTGTTTAACCTTTCACCTGGTATATACTAGACCAGTTGTCGGCAAACCGCGTCTCGCACGCCGTATGTGGCTCTTTTACTTCTTGGCTATGGATCTTCCACAAAATGTTTAGTGCATACACGGAATATTATTTATTCGACAGGAGAGAAAATCCTCGCGCGTTTTAAAAAAAAAATTCCCGCCATCGGCAAAGACATTTAGTACGTGTACCCTATATAGGCCTATGAGTATAAATCTATGGTCACAATAATATATTTAATTATATGAAAATTATATATAGTTTTCATATTATCATATATTTAAAATTATTAAACAAATAGGGAGGAAAATGGTAAAGTTAATTGACTAAAAAACTGCTGCTATCCTATTTATGTGTCTAAATTATTAAATATTTAATTTTAAATATTTATATAATAATAATTATTTAATTTATTTAATTAAGTATTTAATGTAAAATATTTTTTCTAACCTAAAAGTATAAATACAATAAATAAATTGTAAGCTTCATGGTTAAGTAAAAAAAAGTTCTTAGGAATGAAATAATAATTTAATAATATATTTTATACAAAAATGCGCATATTTTAATATACTTAAGGCGGAATGGGTTCGCGGGCACTGCTAGTAAAATATATTTATGTACACTAAAAATGGAAAAATAAAGTAAATTTTCAAAAAAAAGTATTAACCGACTTCAATATTAATCAAAAACCCATAAGGCACTAAAAAGCGGAAAATAACTAGTTTATCAAAAATAAAACATATGAATATGTGTGCTACCTAGAGATGTATTGGAAGTCGGTGCCAACCAAACCGAAAATCATATCATCTACAGGTACAAAGTTTAAGTCCACTCTCGCGTCTCTGTAATACAAAAATTTTGGTTGGTACCGACTTCCAGTACATCTCTAGGTAGCACACATATTCATATGTTTTATTTTTGATAAACTATTTATTTTCCGCTTTTTAGTGCCTTATGGGTTTTTGATTGATATTGAAGTCGGTTAATACTTTTTTTTGAAAATTTACTTTATTTTTCCATTTTTAGTGTACATAAATATATTTTACTAGCAGTGCCCGCGAACTCCGTTCCGCCTTAAGTATATTAAAATATGCGCATTTTTGCGGTATGGTATCTATTGGTATGGTATGCGATATGGTTTCAATTGGTTGTACAATAAGTAACGTTTGGTACGAACGCAATTTCGCTTTTCAGTAATCCGCGATAGTTTCTACCACCAACTCGGCTACCATCGCTTCACATATTATACACCTTAAGTAATGTAATTACAATGCTTGCGTCATGTTGCAACACAGCAA
Source organism: Antheraea pernyi (assembly GCA_015888305.1). NCBI lineage: Eukaryota > Metazoa > Arthropoda > Insecta > Lepidoptera > Saturniidae > Antheraea > Antheraea pernyi. The sequence continues at coordinate 51,738 of MU163739.1, read as the reverse complement.
CGAACATAGGCACAATAGGCTCCTAAGAATTGAAGAGTTTTTTTAATACTATTGGTGGCAAACGAACATACGGGTCACCTGATGGTAAGTGATCACGGCCGCCCATGGACAATTGCGATACGAGAGGAAACACAGATGCGTTGCCGGCCCTTAAGAAAGGAGTAGGCTCGTTTCTTGAAAGTTTTCTTACTTTGCCACGGATCCCATAATCAGAACCTAACCAAACTCTCATCAAACTACCCTTGAAGTACATCCTTTTCAATAAAAAATGAATCATCGAAACCGGTTAGCGTAATATTGAGTTATTCGTCTATTTGTCGTGTACATACTTAATGCAAATTTGAAACTTATACGGTTTTGCACTGGATGCCGTTGTCGGAACTGTACCAAATTGGGACCACTCTGGAAGTACCAGCTTTCAAATAAAAAAAGAATAATCAAAATCGGTTCACCCAATCCAAAGTTATGAGGTAACAAACATAAAAAAAAAAAAAATACAGACGAATTGATAACCTCCTCCTTTTTTGAAGTCGGTTAAAAAGAAAAGTTAGCATTTTCGGAAGCAAGCCTACAAAAAATAGGCACATTTTAGAAAGCAACGATAACACTGCTAGTCCCTAGCAAAAAAAAGACATATCTAGCAAAGACGAGCTCAAAAGTGTACTTTTAACCATGATTATTGCCATAAAATATGCCTCAAGATTTAAAAAAAAAGATGTGGTGTCATGGGACACCAGGTAGGAACGAAGTTCCTTCGGCTAATGTAGAATCGACACAATTTGCAAAAAGAAAATATTATTGTGTATACGACTGTCGTGCCTGCGCACGTCTCATTTAACGGTTTTATTCCACGGACTTTTTCTTACGGTTTTACTATCACATTTTTTTCAGTTCGGTCGCGCAGCAAAATCCCTATCTCCTCCAAGACTGCCGTAAGGAACTTCGTTCCAAAAAAACTTTGAATACACTTCAATTTTGTATTGTTCATTTTTGGCTCTTTTGGATGACGAGTTTTCTGACCACTGTACTAGACAATTCATATTACTCTCAGTTAGCCAGTAGTAAACGTAGTAAACGTAAATAAACGTAGTAAATCGAATTTAATTAGATTAAACAATAAACACGACCTCACATACACAAGTATAACACTTTTTGATTGAAAAAAAAAACCGATAGCATAACCAGACTGGATAATAAAAAACGATTTTTATTGCTTTGAAAACAAATGTATTCTGCGAATAAAATGCAAAACTCATAAAAATGGCAAACGAGACTGATAAAATATAGATGGAATAATAAATTCGCTACCGTACTTGTGTTATCTTTAAAAATATTTGAATTAGCTACGCATAGATTATAAAAAGAATAGTAATAGTACGAAAACTCTTATAATGTCACAATCAATTTAAAAAATATAATAACTTTCTTGGGATCATTTCGAACACTGTTCACACACACTAACTCATCATCATCTTCTTACCCTTATCCCACCTAAGTAGGGTCGGCACAACATGTTTTCCTTTTCCACGCTCGCCTATCAGATGTCATCTCAGTCATCACACCTTTTACACACATATCATTTTTCACACAATCCATCCATCCTTTTTTCGGTCTTCCTCTACTCTTATATCCATCGACCGTCATACTCAAAGCTTTTCTATTTACATGGTCTTCATCTCTCCTCATAACATGCCCATACCATGCTAACCTATTACTCCTTAACTTATCTGTTACTGGTGCTATTTTCAAACTTCCTCTGATATATTCATTCCTAATCTTATCCATTCTAGTTACACCACACATCCACCTTAACATTCGCATCTCTGCCACATGTAGTTTTCTCTCATGCGTCTCTCTCGTCGCCCAGCACTCAGATGCGTACAACATTACTGGTCTTATAATAGTTTTATACACCTTCCCTTTGAGTTTCAAGGGCATTCGTGGGTCACAAGCTACACCAGACACCTTTCGCCATTTCATCCACCCTGCATTTATCCTATTCCTCACGTCCTTGTCTATGCAACCATCGTTTTGGATCAGAGAACCGAGATACCGGAAATCAGAGCAGGTTGGTAAGGATATACCATTTAAAGCACACACACTAACTATAAGAGTTATAATAACGAGATTATTATCGAGATATAGTACCATTATTTCCATTAGATAACATGATAAAAATGTATTAAAAAACTTTGTAAGCTTTCCAACGTTTGAACAATGTTGAACGATGTCAAAAACCTTGTTTAAATTCTTTTATGATGGATCATTACAAATTAATCAGTTAAATGCGACGATGATTAGGTAATTACAGGTATTATTAAAGTATACAATCTGCCTTTAAAGGCCATTTATAGAGAACTTTAATGCTGCCGGAAATTCTAACAGAAATGAACAAATTTATTCGATTTTATTAAGTTTCAGGTTTCACGTTTTACCATAAAATGGTTAGTAAGTTGTAAATTATACAACGATTAGTGGAATTTGTAGAATAAATAATTAGTAAATATTATTTTGAATGTTTAGAACAAGAAGGGTAATGTGTTTTGAGTATTTAGTATTGTTTTGATTATTTGCTGTTATATAATTTATTTATTTTATTATTATTAATAGTGTAAGTAAGTGTAAGTATCTATGTGATAAAGCGTGTTAGGTCTTCAGTATAGTTTACAACGTTTGTTATTGTTGTTAACTGTTGTTATATCCAAATGTAATTAAATTGATATGTCTATTTCTTTAGCGCGTTCTGTAGCCTAAATGGTTTGACGAATTTAGATATAAGAGATGGTGTAATTAGATTTGTCCTCAGTGTAATAAATAATAGTTTAAAAAAACACGCTTTCATAAAAAATCCAACTAAAAAACATTATTATGTGAAAGTTAAAGAAGCTGCCTAAAGCGAATACGATATAGGTTACATTACAAATATTTATTTTATTTATTTATATATATTATAAATATTAGTATAAATAAAAAACGAGTACATATATATACACATAAAGTGAAACTTTTAAGCGGTATGTACAGTTCATATTTATTTTATTTGACGCTCGAAACAAAATTTATCAAAAATATCATACACTTGTTTCTCTTTTTATTGTTTAAGTGAAAAAAAAAACGCTTTTTGGTGCAGTATGACATAGTAGTAGCCAAACAATTCCAGGTGGAAGTGCAAAGTAGCCTCCACTATAAAATTTAATGATGGATTTCTGTAAATTAACGCCTACTTCAACCAAACAGCTATGTTTACTATGTTTACAGCTATGTTTACAGCTAGTTACTTGGCGAAATATTGTTAGACAGGGTTAGAAAAAGATCCCACCAACACACTATGGTCTTATCACAATATTTTTTTACATTAAAATCCCGTAATTCGTAATGATTCGAAACCACATCTATCGACGCGGAGTCTAAACACGTTAACCGCTTAGTCATTATCGCTTCAGGTCTATTTATTCCTTCGTCTCTATCCTCGATAAATTTTAAATACTTTGTCGGCGATAAACTGAAATCGTTAATTTAAAACTGTTGTTCTTCCTGTCCTATAAGCAAATTTCGATATAAACACATTTAAAGAAAATGAGGCCACATAAACAAAATCGAGTCTGCGCATATTTGTACGCAATATCTACTTAATTAAGAAATGTAGATGCTAGCCTAAATATTTGAATTGTACTATTTTCACCTTATTTATTTTGGAACACTAACAAATAGCTTAGAATTTATGTAATAAATCTTCTTAGAAAGGAAATTACAACATTTTTTTTAGATATAAATAATTATGTCTATACTAATTTTATAAAGCTAAATAGTTTGTTTGCTTAAAAATCTCAGAAACTACGCGTCCGACTTGGTAAATCCTTTCAGTGTTAAATAGCTCATTTATCGCGGAAGACTATCATTACGCTAAGATTAAAAGGAGCGTAGTACCAATGAAGAATGTATCAAAATCGGGGTTAACGTACATATTTTTTTTAATATCCCCTCCTATGTAAACGAAGTCACAAGTTAAAGTTAGCGTTGGTGAAAAGTAGCTATTCCATACAATCGAAGTCGTGGGATGAAGCTAGTTAATAATATACAAGAACAATTTATTTCTTATTCTCTTTTCATTCTCTTTCTCTTCTCTTCTCTTCTCTTTTCATGTGTTCCGGATAGTACAGTTAAGAGTAGTCCCGGATCTATAATTTTACCAAACCGACGCATAAAGTTGTCATTTGGGATCGTTTCTCTCTAGCCTTTGATATTTCTAAATGTGACATGAATTCTCTCCTTTTTTTTTTTTTTTTTTTACGAGGGGAAAATCCTACATGGATACCCTCACGCCGTCGGGGGCAGCGTGAGGGTATGTCAGACTCCTACTGACTAAAAACCCCCCGGTGTACCTCTGCCGCTATAGTCGGGGCGACACGCGATCTCTAAAGATTTCAGCGTGCCGCCCCAGCGGTTGGCCCAGCAGCGAAAGCGCCGCCGCCGGGCCCCCTCCAGTTAGGAGACAGCTGGGTACACACCGGCCGTCTCCTCCGCCTGCCGGACCTATGCAATGGGAAGATGGGCCCCCGACACATCCTCCCTAGGTCCGGCTACATGAATTCTCTCCTGCCAAAGACATTGTAGCAAAATACAGCCACTATACGAGTGTTTATAAATAAAGTCAGTATAACAATGACACTGGCCAATGCTTCTGCAATGCTAAAATAACGAACAGAAAGAGAAGGTCAATTAAGGATACGTTCCAAAATTAATCAAACAATCCATCTCTGGATACTAGGCACTTTTAGTGCAATACACCTGATTTATTATTCACTTTTTGTTTCACGTTACAAATTGACATTTGGATTTAAACCTTGGCCTCCGTCTAGTTTCAAGACTACTCAATACTTGGTTCGATTTTATTCTGACCAAAAACAACCATTGTAACTTAAACGGTAATTAGTGGTACATTTTTGCTAGGTTATTGTTACACTGTCCTAAAATGTACCATGATAAAAACGGCTGATGTTAAAACATCTTCCTATAGAAGTAAATATATATAAAAGTAAGGTGAAATAAGTAAATATCTAATAGAATTATTTTAATAAACAGCACATACACCTTAAAGCCAAACAAAATGGTAACAACCTGACGTTCTCTAGAAACTTCATAATGCGTACGCTAGCATTGTGCAATGGGCTACCCGACACTGTTTTTCCTCACGGCTATTGCATGGGGCTCTTCAAGAAGGGACTGAAACGGGCTCTTCAAATTCGGCAACACAACAGTGATGCCGTTAGTGTTGCAGTTGTCAATACGCGACGGTAACCATTTAGCCATCAGGTGGGCCATCTGCCTGTTTGCTGCCTTTCGGTATAAAAAAACACAACAAAATAATGAGTTAATTGGGATCCCCCTTTGCCTAATATTGTATTGATTCTTATGCAATTAAATTTTGGTTACACTGGGCTTTTATTGAAGGCGAAAATTGCCCTTTGTGGCATACTAATTCTATGAATAACTCAGAAGTAGTCGCAGATTTTAAATCACGAGCAGCAAAAAACAGTTGTGTCCCAAGTTTCTGTGATCTTGAAGAACCCTAGATGTTAAATTATCAAAGAATGAATCAGAAAACATAATAAAGTACGCAGAACATTACAACGAAGCGGGTAGCCAAAGATAAAATAATGTTGCTAAACACATAATATAAAATCTATGTGACCTCTCGAGTAATCGACCCTAGTGTAACAATACAGTTTTGATTGTTCCATGCGCTTAAAAAAGTTTTCACTTTAAAAACAAAATGCAACGTAAAACTAGGAATGTAAGAATTCAAAACATTGCCCCGTATGACGAAGCAATATCCGAATATAAAGAAAAAAGTAGTAATTTAAAAATAAATCCCGTCCATTCATTCTTGTCGGAAAGTCACCGACGGTACTCGACAAACGCTGACACTGGGAAACTATTCCGGGTCGCGAATAAAAGTGACCCAGTTACAAATGATCTGGCTTCACGGAAGCGCTGTGTAGAAACAGACTACTTCGCGTTCAAATTCACGCGATGACGTTGAATTGGCAAACTGCAAGATACCAAACAACTACATAATTATATATTCAACGGGATAGAATGTTATTACAATTATAAGATTTTAAAAATCGACTGTCTGTTACTGTAATTTGAGTAGCAAGACTGTTACTATCTGAATATTCACCATACACATACTAATCTTTATGGCCACCGGTATAGAAGCGTATTATAAAAGTATGTGAGCAGAGAAACGCAAGTGCGTGTGTTATAAAATTGGCCAATTTTATTATATAGTCACTATTGCCAGTCATTTCGGTACCTTTTTGAATCTCTAACCCCTTGTTATCCCATCAATGTTGCTTTGGCACGCGCACCAACACAAACACGAACGATAACTTAGAAAAAACGAAAACTGTGAATCTGGCGTCCTTCCTAAATGCCTATATTAACTTGCTCTTCATTAGTCTGGTGATTTATACTTATCTAACGGATAACATAAAAAAAACTTTTCCGTCAAATATCATTTTTATTGTAATCGGTGAAACGATGTTGAAATTTAGCAATCTTACATATATATAAGATTACAATAAATACTTATCAAAATAATTAATTTGTAATTTTTGTTACGAGTTACTACCGAATTAATTTGGGCCTTTATTGTCTACTGAATAGAAGGTTATCGCATTATAATTCTAAATGTAAAACCTCAGGTCTAGACATCTTCACAGTCTCATAAAGAGATATACTAAAGTAAATTAAGATAAAAAAAAGTGAAATAGAATTATACATATTGTCAAGTTACTTTTTGTTTTTAACCTTTTATTTAAGTTATTCGCTCTACTACTTCTACAAATTTGTCGTTTGTAGCATATTCTAACTATATAACTGATATGATTCGTAGAGAAACTACTATGATTGGCTCTCAAGCTTTGGTTTTAGAACAAATGAGTTAATTTATCATACTAAAATAATTTACCCCACATAATGAACCAAAGCAGTTTTAGAATGGTCGTCGATGAATGGAAAACGATTGCAAACAATTAAATAAAGAATAATAGTTAATCAACAGATAAGAACAACGCATTACTATGAGACATGACGTGAGTGAGAGGATGCCTATACTCAACAGTGAAGAGACGTGGGCTGAAAGATTGAATGGCTAATAAATTTGCGTTTGTTATAAATAAATTTACGTTTGTTATTTACAGATAACGATGTTATCTTAGCAGTGAAAGGTCACATTCAAGGTCAATTATGCCTAGTGACATAGTTACCAAATATGGCAACTCTGATTGAAACGGTCCAAAACATGTGTGCTAGTTTTTGCGTATTGCTAAACCTTGAAATAGCTCTAATTGTGACGCTAAAACATCACGCAGACTAACACTAACGCACAAGTTCAATTTAGATAGTAAATATCGTTGTATTATCTTACGAAGGCAAATTTACCTTGATGTGTCAACGCTTTATAAAATTCAAAAACATTAGAAAATAAATATGCACTACAGTTATTAATTTTAGTAGCACCAGACTACCTCCTAACCAATTTACACCTCAACACAGTCTGTTTATGAACACCTACAAAGAGTCAAGTTAAATAACATTTCTTTAATTAATTAATTTTTAGATGTTTAAAAACATATTACATTGCTGAAAATTGTAGAACAAATATCCTTATCTTCTTCTTCTTTTTCTCTTTTTCGCTCCGCAGAAGTACTTGCCAATGTCGATGTTTTCTTCCAATCAAGATTACAACATATTTTACACAATAGTTGTCGTGTGAATACTTTCAATGTTTCAACAAGATGGTGGCTGTCTCGTTGAAATTTTCCATGGAGTTTTTATGGCATCTCAGAATTTATGTTCTGTGGTATTATTTTCTATTCACTTCACTTATGCAGACTGTATTACGTAAAACCCCACCAACATTACACATTATAGAGCCAAATAACACAAGATTATGGATATTATATAAAGAATGAATACATGGCATTCCAAGATCCCGCTAAAAACTCTTCGAATATCCTTATCAATGTGGTGCACACGCGAGCAATGTGCACATATGTGGCAAAAGAGACACTGACAAGACCACCATACAGCCTAATGTGAAAAATATATAACTTATATAACTTAAACACAAACACAAATAAACAAAAAAATATATTGTTTTTTTTATATAAACACAAAGTCATATTAAAACGATTGAAAAATTATTATTATTATTTTATGTTTGTAATAAATTCTATTCTATTATAAACCTGTAAGTATGTATTATCATCATCAGCCTGTAAGGCCATGGGCTTCTTCCCAAAGGAAGGTTTGGGCGTAATCACCACGTCAACCCACGATGTATTGGCGATTTTAAAGCCTGAGCAATCCACAGTTCTATATTTTTCCCACATACATTAATACTACAAGAACATTTCTCAAGTTCAGGTTTCCTCACGATTTTTTCCTTCACCGTCAGCCAATAGTGTTACCAATTTAAATTAGTAAATGTATTCCACCGGTGAAAACACTAGGCCACCACAACTACGAAGTATGTATTAGATACTCAATTATATATTAACTTAAAATAAACATACGAAATGATATCAGACGAACACCAGACCAAGTTTTTGCTCTTCGTTTAATATCTGCTAAATAAATAAACAAACACAAACGCTATAAAACTGGAACGAAAATTATTACTACATCTAAAAATCGACTGCGTATTTATTAGTTTTTTGGTTAAGTATTCAAAACATGTGTCTCAAATCCTAACAGATGAAACCTAGTTTTCTTATTTCTTCTAAATAGACTAACGGTGTTTTAATTCTCGAATGTTGATAGTTACTTGAAGATAAATGTTTGAAGTTTTCCAGATTCCTTGGCATATTTATCGATGAAGTCTCTATACAATCTTCGTTTAAGTGATAAAATATATTCTCCATTTATATCAATTTAACTCTCTTGTACCATATTATTTAGTAGAGGAAAACGCGATTCCCCTCACGTTTGGTATTATTATTTGCGTATATGGAATATAAACACATAATATAGCATTACAGCGCGACCTACTGGCGAGAATCAATTGTTTATAAAAACCCTATCCATAAAACAACATTTTGTTGTACCAACTGTTGATCGTCGTTACAGATGGTGACTAGAAAAATCATGTACGATCTTTAATTAGCACTGGAAGTGTAGATTATAGTAATCAGAAAATACTAATTCCGTATTTAATCGCTATCGATTCCTGCTAATACCTAGTACATTATGATACAGAATAGCTAAATCTAATTTTAACGTATACGTTATATATTTTATACGTGGGATTTCAGCCAGAGAAAAATGCGATGGTGTAACAGACACGATGCTGTAAAAATTGTGGGGGAAGGAATAAATAAAATTTAATCCCAAGCCCTACATAATTATCAAGTAGGTACAATTAGAGAAATATTTTGGGAATATAGCGTGCGAACTTGTTTTTTCATGCACCGTATCTCTGGTTATCATGCTCACAAAGGTAGCAGAAGAGGCACTGACAAGACCCCAAACTGCCTAAAATTAAAAATATATAACCTCAAATTTTTATATTTATGGCACAATTAAATTAATTACACAATACTTGAACACTAATTAAACAGTGATTACGGATTTAAATGAACAATAAAAAATTAAACAAACAAGGCAATACAAAGTAAAAACACACATGTTTTATTATCTCGCATTATGAACCTAAAAGTGATAATATAAGAGTTACTTTTTGAGCACGTGTGATGAAAAGTTACTTTATTATCTTGAACGTAAATATACTTTCCCTAATTTATTCATAACTCTAAGGTCGTCAGTATAATTTCTCGTATTTCGACGTATTCATTAGTAAAAGACGATGAGTTACGTCCCACACACAATCGTAATAATTAATACTTGCCGTGCCACAGCCCTCATCAAACCTCATACGAATGTTTAATTTAATTTAGCATAAAAGCAATTTCGTGTACCTATCCACTTGTTATATACGAGGTACTGAGTTCCGTTGCGGTAACTTTAAGGGACCGTTGATTATTTACAATATCAAATGTAAATATTACACTAATGTAAATGAGTATAAAAGAGTCCCTAGTAGAAATCTGTAGCAATTTTTTTTACATATCTACCACTAGCTATTACCCGCGGCTCCGCGCGCGCTTTTTAAAAATGTATTAAAGAATTGTAAAATTGTGAGTGGATGTGTACATTACAGAAACACTTTTTCAAAACCATTTGTAATTACGATACGAATGCCATCTACTGTAACATGTAACGTGTACATTAGATATATGAATACCAATAGTATATCGAATGGGATGGGATTTATCATCAGCAACATACCTGGAACTTCAATCTACTATATACCACGCTCAGTGCTCACTAACACTATATAAGAAAGTAATGAAAATTATAAGCTATACATTATATATCTTAAATGTTTTATTATATAGATATAATATGCCCGTATTGTCGATATTCTTAAATTATTCTTATACGTTGCTATAATGACTTAGTTATGTAGAAGCAAACTCGGTAAATAAAACAATATGGCCGCCAAATTGACCAAAAATATGATATCATTCATATTACTTATAAATATATGACTTTCAATTATGTATATTTATTCTTGGAGTCCAGTAAGGCACACGTCTCACGTGGTTGTTACATATTTTTATCAATTTCACACGGACGACTGCACAGGTAGCAATTAATCACTACATAGTGTACCAATTAAAATAAAAAATAATTATTAAAATCGGTTCACAATTGACGAAAATAACTAAATAATAATAAATAATAACATATATAAAAAAATACATACAACCGAACATAGTAACCTGCTCCTTTTTCGAAGTCGGTTAAAAAGAAAGTCCTTTGTCAGTTTATCTGTTCGCGATAAAGTCAAAAACTACCATTTTTATGCCGTTTTCACCAGTAGATAGAATGATGATTCGTGGGGAAGGTTTAGGTATAATTTGTCAAGATTTTCATTTCATTATCGGGGCGGGACAACGTCTTCCGAGCCCGCTAGTTATCTGCCCGTCAAAGCCCTATGAAAGTCGGTCCAACCAATTAGAAGATAGTAGGACATTGCGGACGAAGTCTTGAGTAACAAAATAAAATAGTTTAAGTTACTTCTTATAAGATGAGTTATCTGCCAATGAATGTCCCGTGAAAATCAGTTCAAGCATTACGGATATTCTACTGCGGCCGAAGGCGAATAAAAAACCTAAATTACTTTTTATAAGGTCATTTACCAGTGCATACCCCGTGAAAATTGGTCCAACCGTTTTGGAAATAGCAATGCGGACGAATTCGCCGATAAATAAAATAGAATATATCAACCGCTATAATTTCGGCTATCTGGCAGTAAAAAGTAAAATTCCCGTTAAAATAGGTCCAGCCGTTTTGGAGATTACCCGCAACAAACAAACAATCAGAGAAAATATACTAATATAAAAATATAGACAAAGTATAAAGAAAATTTTTTTTTGGTCATTTGTAGCCATATCCATTCATCAAAAAGTTGTTATTTTAATTGTACATACACAAACTTTATTTTTATAATACGTAATAGAGAACAAATAAAAAATTGGAAATAAAAGTAGTATAAACTATTTGAATAGGAAAACAAAATAAACTTTGAAAATGTTAGCTTTGATACTTACCACATAACTTCAGAATTGGCAGTATGGATTAATTCCTTCGCCTGTCCTATTGGACGAATATTATAACTACTACTAACGAAATCTCTCAAAAGGAAAAAAGTGCCCGATTTTGAAACATTTTCCATTGGTGCGCTGTTTCTATTGATCTTAGCGTGATAATATATAGCCTATAGCCTTCCTCGGTAAATGAGCTATTTAAAACCGACTTTCTCAAATCGGTTTGGTAGTTCCTGAGATCATTGCGTTCAACCAAACAAACAAACTCTTCAGCTTTATATATTAATCTACCATAATATAAGAATCTAAATCTATCGGGTCTGTACCTTTCGTGAAAATAATTGTTGCAGATGTCTAGGACTAAATAATAAAATACGTTTTTAAGGTTATAAATATGTTGCTGATGGTAAACCTCATTTGATTTTTTTTTCTCAAACTGACCACGCTATTGACCTGGTAGGGTCTTCACAGCTTCACCGGACTACTAAGGTTGGCGCTTAAGGCACACAACCGATTTTGGGTTTTAGGTAACATACATAACGGTGCACGCACACCTCGGCTTGGGCTGTTACCTGGAAAAAGACGCGTCTGTCCTAGCTAACTATTCTAAGCTATTCATACATATATACATTTGTGAACCATACAATCGAAATTGCATGATTCACAAATGAATACGTGTATATCGGATTGAAACGAACTAAAACTATTCGATTCAGTTCGATGAGGGAAAAAAACAAAACCCTCCCATCATGTGTATATATGTGCACGTGTGTGAGAGAGATGATCTCATATGTGTGTTCAAGTGATGTAGGTGAGTCACTGTATCGCGAAAATAATATCACGAGGGCTCCGCACGGGGACGACCTAGGCTCGAGATATTACTGAGAACCGCGATGACAACCTCATTTGACACACTGTTAGTATACGTTAAATGTTACTCTGTTGGTGTCGTGCGTGTCGTATTTACAATTGTTTTTGAAAGAGCATTTCTGTAATTGTACATATTCTCACAATTTTACATTTCTTTAATACAATAAAAAAAAATGCTTGTAGAGTTGCGGCTGCAGCTTTCTTAACCCTACAAAGATAACCTACGTCACAGAGGCGCCTGCGCCGGAAATATATTGCTGTATTTTTTGTCAGTGAGTGTATTTACACGTCCTTCTCAGTCAACTCAGTAGTCGGTTTACCCTTTCATGGGACGACTGTTTCCATGCTGTATGTACTATAGTTTATTTATATGACGAGTCTGTGCGCTCGCGAGGCGTATAGTTAGTTATCTTTTGTGAAACTTTTGAGTTAATTAATATTGCAGTTGTAACGATTCAAAGCCTATTTGTAAATGTTTTTATTGAAGTGAAACTTCTTTATCGACGTAGGGAGGAATTTTAGAGCATGTAAAAACGTATGTAACGTTTTTCGGTTACGCGCCATCTTCATTTCTGTACATTTTTCCGTTACGCGCCATGTTTATTTCTAAAGGTGCGCTCACTATGATCAGATTCCGTGGAATGTAAACCATATATATATATAT